>CACRXK020005696.1:0-22920 GCA_902702795.2 Paramuricea clavata
ATAATAATAATAATAATAATAATAATAATAATAATAATAATAATAATAATAATAATAATAATAATAATAATAATAATAATAATAATAATAATAAACGTTATTTAAAGAAGGTGCAATTATACAAAAACCAGTTTAGCAATGCTAATCTTACACTGGGCCTTCTGTTCAACTGTTATCGTCTACTTATTACAAATTTACTATTAAAACTACACATTAAATTGGACATCAGTACAACAAGCACATACAAAAGTCGTACAAATAAATAACTTATATATAAGTATCTAAAAAGTATTTATAGGCTCTTATTTTAAAGGAGCTTAATGACGTTGATTGTCTGGTCGCACATGGTAAACTGTTATATAATGTTGCACCACTGAATTTCAACGTTTTCTGCCTAATTGTGAGTTTCGTTCGCGGTATCCACAGTTCGTTGTTTTCTGAGCTTCTTGTAATTCGTAATGGGGGTTATTTGCTATTTTATTCGTTAATATTATCAAGGTTGCAAAAACATTGGAACAAGACATATTTGTTATGGATGCAGATAGTTGTTATGTAAATGAAAATATGGAAACTTCAAATGCTGATGTGGAACAAACTACCTGTACTTCAACTCATACTGAAACTATGAGATAAGATAAAGAGGTTCAGGTTCAACATTTTATTAAAGCACTTAAGACTGTTGGAACCCAAGGAAATACAAAAATACGCCCTGATGACATCAACAAATTACGTCATTTAGAAGATCACAGTTACTCCTTCAGCCCAAATAATAATTCTTCAACAGATGACAATAAAGGCACGGTGGAACCATGTACAACACCATGCACACCAGTGACTGAAGAACAACTGGCATTGGTTGAATGTGATGATGTCCAAAATGGGATTATTGTGGAATTAAAAAACAATTAAGGATCTTCAAAAGATGCAGATAATGACTGTCTGAGTGATACCAGTTCTTCATATCGTCCTTCAGCTTAGGATGATGACTCTGAAACAGATGATGAATATTCATGCAGTAATACTACACCTGCTGTGGAAAAAAATAATTATTGTATTTGAAAGTCATTTACATAAACTATTCAAAAATTTGTCAACATTGTGGTATAGTTACAATTAGGTATAGTTAGTGGTATAGTTACAATTATAGTTACAAGTATAGTTACAATTGCTACAAATTGTTTGGATGGACATAGTGTATCCTGGCAATCATAACCACTAATCGAAGGAAATCCAACAGCAAAGACTAAGACAGGTGCCACTTTGTTACAAAGAACATCCTTGCCTGTAGAAGATATTATTGATCTTCTGTCTTTTTGTCTCAACACCACATACTCCGTGTTTGAGGGCTGTTATTATCAACAGATTTTTGGAACAGCGATGGGGTCACCAATATCGGCAGTAATTGCTAATTTAGTAATGGAAGATGTCGAACAAAGAGCTTTAGCCTCTGTTCTGGTATCTCTATGGTTTTGGAAACGTTTCGTCGAATATGTCATCTCTGCGGTTAAGTTTCTAGAAATGAAATCGATATTCTGCTGCATCATTTAAATTCTATTGAGCCGTCCATCCAATTCACGGTAGAACGTGAGATAAATGGACATTTAGCTTTTTTAGATTTGAATGTGCACAGAACTGTCGAAGGGAAGTTAGAGACTGATGTTAGAGGCAGACAAATACTTGTCATACAACTCTCATCACCCAGTAAGCCACAAAAGATCCATATCAAAAACTTTGCTTCAAAGAGCTGAATCCTTGCCGTCAAACAGTGATTCTCAAGCTAATGAACGTGAATATGTTCTAGATATTTTAGGGGAAAACGATTACCCAAACGTTTCCTTAATGATTGCCTGAGATCACCTGTTTATAGGAACCAAAATAACTCCAAGGGTGATACCTCTGTTAAGGGATACGCAATAGTTCCATACATTCAAGGTGTTACAGAACCAATCAAGAGAATCTTAAGTAATTGTAATATTAAGGTTGCCTTAAAACCCTATTTCACTTTAGGCCATATTTTCGCAAAGCCAAAAGATCCTGTTAAAACAAATCAGAAAACTCATGCTGTATATTCTATATCATGCGGTGACTGTGAGAAAGAGTATTTGGGTCAGTCTAAACGCCAGTTTGGTACACGGCTAAAAGAACATCAAAAGGCTGTTTCAACTTTAGACAACAGGAAATCATCTTTAGCCGAACATGTATGTTACACTAAACACGAGAAAGAAAAAAACTCTAAAGTGATTACCACAAACAATCGCTATGGTCAAAGACTTTGCCTAGAAGCGTGGCATATAAATATGAGTTATCATGCTTTGAATAGGGATGACGGTGTCTATTTGCCAGAGGAATATATATGCATCTCATTGGCAGGTGACGTCATACCTTGGGTATTTGAGAAGCCAAGATTGCAGTTTTAGATCACCCCTGATGAAGAAAATAGAGTGGAGTGTCGAAACGTTGGATCTTGATTACAATTCGACTGGGCTTTGTAGCCGTTTATTTAAACATGAGTAGCGAGCGAAACATGATTGATATACCTCGTTGCAGTGAACGAACAAACTTTAAAAATAACTGAGAATTTGTCATGAAACATTTGGCAAGATAGGTAAATAAATGAATAGTACTGTACATCATTTTTACATGCCACCATCCTCATACTGTATAACAACGATTATTAAAAAATAACTGAGAATTTGTCATGAAACATTTGGAAAGATAGATAAACGAATAAATACATCATTTTTACATGCCACCATCCTCATATAACAACGAATATTTATTTAAACAACTGTGTGCACATTTAATTAATTTTTAGATACTTAGTAATTACTGTAGTAGGGGATTTTGGGTAAAGGGTTAGAATCGACCGGGATGGTGTGAAACCTGAGCAATTTCTCATCCATGAAATGTCCCAAATAGTCACCCATTTCTAGCCAAACTCCTCCTGCCATTAGCAGAGATGTGAAGGTGAATGCCTGGCGCCTTTTAACCAGACTGCTCATAAGCATAGAGGAAATTTCAGTCATTGATTTATCTGGATTTAGTACATAATTCGTATCATTTGCTACTTATACTTATTTGATAGTGTCATATAGTGAATAATGCGTTTACACACAAGCAATCCTGGATTTGATATAGATGATGCAAGCTGTCCATTAAAAAATAACGGTATTCTATTTCACAAAGCAAAAATTTAAATCTCACTTGTATTATTAAGAATGCATATCAGCAAAAATAAAAGCTTATTCATGTCAAAACGAAAGCTGTTTACAAAATTTATAAAGGTGGTGAACACTACTAAACAGTGCTCATTGAAAGACATGTATATTTCATATAATTTGTCTTTTCACTTATCTTTGGTGTATGATTTTAATACCGTAGATTTTCAACAGACAGCTGATACTTTGACATATCACCATGATCGTTGGTTTTAGTGATACCAAGGGCCAATTTTATAGTCTTTTGACGGGCTTTATATAGATCAACAATCTGGATACAGTTGGCGATATTTCGGAAATCAAAAGATCTCGCTATTTTGTTGCAATTCCACATCTCATCAATACATAAATTATTTTGGTCTGAGTATCAGAATAGACTTTAATACTAAATAAATAATAACCACACTGTTCGGTCTAGAGATATATATTTTCTTGTAGGTTTAATATTGCCACGCTGCACAAGCGGCGCACCCGGCAAGCACAGCGTGCTTTCTTTGGCAAGCCTATAATGAAATCTGATCCAACTTGCTTGAATTGTTACTCGACACCAGATTATAGAGTACAACGTCACGATATAAATATTAATTAAAGAGTTCTTTTTACGATTTCTTGTTGCAAATTTACAGTAAATTTCAACACCCAAAGTTGCAATTTATAACGCTACAAACACGCTCCTTTCCCACCCCTCTTACAGTTACAATTAAATTTAATTACCTCCCAGAATCTGGGAGGCACGTGACCAGCCGCAGCCAGGGTCTCTCCCAGATGACAGAAGGAGAGACCCTGGGAACGAGGTTGTCTAAGCGATTGGTAAGAGCTGAGATCAGTAGCATTCTTAGACGTGCCAAAATACCTCCAAAAAACATTGATTCGATTTTTCAAAGCTTTACTTAGCTTGCTCTTAAAAAAGATCCGAACAGGGTTATTCTTTCAGCGGACAAAGGGAATTGTGTTGTTGTTATGGACAAACATAATTATCGCGAGAAGGCTCTTTCACTGTTGAATAACAGAAATACGTATTCTATTCTCAAGTCTGATCCTACTGGAATGACTCAAAGAGGTTTAAACGCCAAGTTACTTCTTTTGAAGAAATCTAATATTATGAGCAAGGCTACATATGAAAAGTTATACAGCAGTGATGGACTATCTCCGCGTTTCTATGGTTTACCGAAAATCCATAAACCGGAAATTCCATTGAGTCCTATTGTGTCCTTTGTGAATTCTCCTACATATGGAGTTTCAGGTTTTTTGGCGAAAATTTTGTCCCCTGTGGTGGGGAATACCGAAAACACTGTCCAAAATTCCTGTCATTTTGCAGAACTTGTAAGAGGTAAAACTCTTAAAGCAGATCAAGTGTTGGTGTCATTTGATGTCGTTTCCTTGTTTACAAATATCCCAGTTGATCTTGCCATCAAGGTTGCGACAAAAAGACTAAGACAGGATGCCACTTTGATACAAAAAACATCCTTGCCTGTAGAAGATATTATTGATCTTTTTGTCTCAACACCTCATACTTTGTGTTTGAAGGTTGTTATTATCAACAGGTTTTTGAAACAGCGATGGGGTCACCAGTATCGGCAGTAATTGCTAATTTAGTAATGGAAGATGTCGAACAAAGAGCTTTAGCCTCTGTTCCGGTATCTCTATCGTTTTGGAAACGTTTCGTCGATGATATCATCTCTGCGGTTTCTAGAAATGAAATCGATATTCTGCTGCAACATTTAGATTTGAATGTGCACAGAACTGTCGAAGGGAAGTTAGAGACTGATGTTTATCGCAAACCCACACACACAGACAAATACTTGTCATACGGCTGTCATTACCCAGTAAGCCACAAAAGATCCGCAGCAAAAACTTTGCTTCAAAGAGCTGAATCCTTGCCGTCAAACAGTGATTCTCATGAAGCTAATGAACGTGAATAATACATGAAATATTTTATTGTTAAAACGTTATATAAAACACTGGCTACACTGCAGTTACTTAAAACGAAAGTTTTAATTACGTACTAGGCATGTCCAAAGGTCGCATCTTCACGTGATGGCGCACATGATTTTTTTGTTATTCGCCCGTCGATAACATATTGTTTCCCTCTCGTGCTGTTGTGAGGGAGACAGCCTAATTTCGTCACTCTCACGTGATATGGTCTCGTCCAATAAAACACTAGAAAAATGTGACTTTGACTATTGATATATAATAAATTCGTTTGTTTACCTATCTTGCCAAATGTTTCATGAGAAATTTTTAGTTATTTCTTAATATTCGTTGTTATACAGTACCAGGATGGTGGTATGTAAAAATGACTTGCTATTCATTTGTTTACCTATCTTACCAAATGTTTCATGACAAATTCTCAGTTATTTCTTAATATTCGTTGTTATACAGTATGAGGATGGTGTCATGTAAAAATGATGTAGGCTACTATTCATTTGTTTATCTGTCTTGCAAAATGTTTCATGACAAATTCTCAGTTAATTCTTAATATTCGTTGTTATACAGTACGAGAATGGTGGCATGTAAAAATGATGTACTATTCATTTGTTTATCTATCTTGTCAAATGTTTCATGGCAACTTCTCAGTTCTGATTTATTGATATTCGAAAATGAGGAAGGGTTTTACCTTAATACATGTTTATGTATATGCAGTGAGTAATCAAAGACAAAGTGTAACATGTTACATAAATTTTAAACGAGTATTCCCATCAGCAAACTTATCTATAACTTTTTCAACATCAGGAAAAAATTCAGTATGAATCGCCATCAGCGCCAAGCCATTTAAACGTTCTTCCACCATAATGCTCCTCTGATAGGTTTTAAGATTTCTTAGTACAGAAAATGATCTCTCGCACTCACAAGAAGTAATTGGGAGAGTTCCCACTCTCCTCCGCAGAGTCTGAATTATATAGGATTTGTAGGGATAGTAGAGGATATTTAGTGGTGCGCGACGGGGGGGTGAGATCGATGGTTGACAAAATGTAATCAAGACTCTGCCATATAATGCGCGGTTCTCGGGTATATTCTGCGGTTCTCGGGTATGACTGAAATAAGGCAAGAAAACGACTCAGAAAGCAGCGATGTGGACATTTTAGAAGTTTCCCTTCACAATTTAAGTATCGAGGGTAAGTTGAATGAATTTTATACAATATTTATGTCGCATTTGCCGGTATTGACGGCATGTTTTACATATCTCTTTAGCGACAGTATACGTCATAGTATCATGGCTTTGTTATTGTTTTTATCTCTCCCGAAATCAACAAATAAAGTTTAAAATACCATATTTTGTACATTGCCAGTAAGAATTATATAAAAGCAGCAAGGATTCACAAAGGATGGCTTAAATATACAACGGATTGATACAAAAGACGTTTTGTAGTCGGCCCATAAAATGGCCGCCAGTACTGTGGTGTGACACTTATCCTTTAATATTTAGATTGAAGATTCTAATCAGTGTATCCTATATTAAATACTTTGTATCTAGATGAAGATGGGGGATGTTATCCAATGGCAAGTACGCCCCAACAGGATGACAAGACATCAATGAGTGTGCTCTGAATTGTCCAAACGCCAAAGACAAGTGAACCTGGTTCAAAAAGGCTTCACATATCAACAGTTGACACAGGTTTGTTCTTAGTTTAATAATACTGAGTAGTCTCTCTCAATGTACATATTTTTTATAGCGATATATCTAATCTATAGAAATCGTCTTAGACTAAATTAAATTTTGGAATTCAAGGCAGCGTCTAGCACCAGTTCAAAGTACTAATAAATTCATGTAGTTTCTCTTTCACACAATAACAGTATGACGAGAATTGGAGAATATATAATTATAAAATTATGGTTATTCAATGTTGTGTCAGTACACCGTTGGCCAGAAATCTAGCTGGATTCTCAAAAGAATCAATTGTGATTGGCTAAGAACTACAGACAATCCTCAATGTTTATCAATGATTTTTTTAATGAGACACCTGACAAGGTTTTCTTCCCTGCCATTATAATAACATCATAATTGCATAATGAAACAATTATTGAATTTGGGTTTCGCATGACATCAAGACCGGTCAATGTTATCTGCCGAAGGTCTGGATAATTCTTGATGTCATGCTCATCCTCGTCCAATATGTAATTGTTGAATGTTTTTACAATTGTATCCCATTTTTGTTTCTGCATCTTCCTCTCTCTATTTTACAAATAGAGCCTGACACAAACCTTGCTATCCACTCAAGTATATTTTTGTATAAAGTATCAAATCAAAATGTCCAGGGAGAAATGTCAATTTCATATAAAAACAACAATCTAATTAAAGTTACAACTTCAGCTAAATATATAATATTAGTATCATATAATTAGGATTAACCAATATTAACATAGTATTATATAACTAGGATTAACCAATCACAAAGATACATTAAATATGGTCTGATATACTTGTGCTAGAAATAGCCAGTCAGAGCTACATTCAATATGTCAGTTTCGATAACTCCTGTTTTTTTTTTAATTTATGTAGATATACCTAATTAATCAACTCAAACAGATGCCGTTGTTTTGGAAGCCAGTTGGGCCCACAACAATGAACAATGATATCTTTTCTGGATACAAGAGCTTCAATAGCGTCAAATAGGCAATTCCAGCTTTTAGTTTATGCCTGTAGGGGATGATGGGAAGTAAGGTATCATAGTGCTGATTATGCTGAAAAATTTCAATAAAAACTACCGAAGCAACCAAAATATTTCAATATTTACAAGTATAAGCTATCACTCCATTATTTTTTCAGCATAATCAGCAATGCGATACCTTACTTCCCATCGTCCCCTGCACGCATAAACTAAAAGCTGGAATTGCCTATTGTCCTGGTCTAAACTTTCAATGTCCAAATTCTAGTTTACAGCACCGTCCATTGAAATTCTTTCTGGATTTGTAGGCAATGTTCCACTTTCAACAGTTTCTCGTCAACTTTTGGTAGCAACAGTAATAGCATCATTGGAACAATTCATATCATTGCCCCACATTAGTTGGTAGATCTGCTCGACGACACTCTCGTAGGTAGAATAAGCGTTTGTTTTCCCTCCTTGCAATTTCATCAATGTGGGTGTTCCATTTAAGGGTATTGTCAATCCAAAGACCTAGCAACTTGAATGACTTTACTCTTTCAATTGTATCATCGCCAATTTTAAGATGTGGTTGTTCCGGAATTGCAGCTTTAAAGCAGATCCACATGTCTTTCGTCTTTTTCGCGTTAAGTTTCATCTTGTTTCTATGTGCCCAGTCGTTTATTCCATCGAGCACCTCTTGCATGTTGCTAGTAGAACCGTATGGAATCATTTCATCTTGAGTGCAGTCATCTGCGTATTTGTGCGTATTGATGTCCAGATAATTGGGAATGCAGTCTTCGAGGTCATCCACATGAACATTAAACAATGTTGGTGATATAACAGATCCCTGGGGGACTCCAGAAGGGCAAGGCCTTATAGATGACAGAGCACCTTGTAATTTTACTTGCTGACTCCTCCCTTCTAGAAAGCTCCGTGCCCATAGCCAGAAGCTTTTCGACACGTTCATTTCGGCGAGCTTCCTTAAAAGCAATCCGTGGTCCACCAGATCAAATGCTTTGCAAAAGTCAATAAATAGGGCGTGGATACCCATTCTTCCATCACGTGAGTTTTCAGTCTTGTTGAACCAATTTTGGGTGATGCTCGCCAGTGCAGATACAGTTGATCTACCGTGTGTAAATGCATGTTGATTGTCCTTGATCTTAAGGTCCACTTTGTTTAATTTAAGTTGGATGCTTTCTAAGACTTTAGCCAATTGCGGTAATACTGAGATTTGGCGAAAATCATTATCCATGTCATTAGAAGGGTATATTTTAGGCACTGGGGTGACCAATGCTTGTTTATATAGGGTTGGGTATTTAGCCTGGGAGATGCTAGAGCATATGATGTTATGAATAACAGGGGCAAGTTCTTCATGGTAACGTTTCAGTAACCATGGAGGGATCTCATCTGAGCCAGTGGCCTTCCTGGGATTTGGATGTTTAAGGGTAGCCTTAATTTGTCCGATGGAAGGCAACGGGGGACTGGTATCATTCTTAAGTAGGTTTTCAATTTCCCCAACGTCCGGAATTTCAGTGGGGTTGGCATTCTGCCAAGGTTTGGTGAAGCTTTGTTGCAAGCGTTCCGCTAACTCTGCTGCATCAGCTGGTGGTTGAGAGTTACAGTCATTAGCGGCAGCAAGTTCAAATATGGTTTTGTACCACTTTGCCGGATTCGTTTCGCGTGTACCCTCTGCTTTTAGTTGATAGTAATTCTTTTTCGCATTTGATACAAGTGAGGTAACTTTGTCACATAATAGTTTGTACCTTCTTATATCTCCAGATTTAAACGCCTTTTGCCTAGCTTTTATTTCATGCTTTATAGAGTTTTTGGTGTTCTTAGGTCATACTTGTTCGTCACCATGTCTGGTATGTACTTCCTGCATGGGTGTGTTTCGTCATTAATGATTTTCTCGTACTCGCGAATTGAAAGTTTATCCCGACGTTGTTCTAGAGATTGAAGAGAATCAGAAGGTAGACCCAAAATTTTCAGGCTTCTATTCTGGTGGGGCCGCATATTCCAAAACTGGTCTTAATTTGGATTCATAGCACGTCAAACCCACATTAGTTGGTAGATCTGCTCAACGACACTCTCGTAGGTAGAATAAGCGTTTGTTTGCCCTCCTTGCAATTTCGTCAATGTGGGTGTTCCATTTAAGGGTATTGTCAATCCAAAGACCTAGCAACTTGAATGACTTTACTCTTTCAATTGTATCATCGCCAATTTTAAGATGTGGTGGTTCCGGAATTGCAGCTTTAAAGCAGATCCACATGTCTTTCGTCTTTTTCGCGTTATGTTTCATCTTGTTTCTATGTGCCCAGTCGTTTATTATCGAGCACCTCTTGCATGTTGGTAGTAGAACCGTATGGAATCACTTCATCTTGAGTGCAGTCATCTGCGTATTTGTGCGTATTGATGTCCAGATAATTGGGAATGCAGTCTTCGAGGTCATCCACATGAACATTAAACAATGTTGGTGATATAACAGATCCCTGGGAGACTCCGGAAGGGCAAGGCCTTATAGATGACAGAGCACCTTGTAATTTTAGTTGCTGACTCCTCCCTTCTAGAAAGCTCCGTGTCCATAGCCAGAAGCTTTTCGACACGTTCATTTTGGCGAGCTTCCTTAAAAGCAATCCGTGGTCCACCAGATCATTTGCTTTGCAAAAGTCAATAAATATTGCGTGGATACCCATTCTTCTTCCATCACGTGAGTTTTCAGTCTTGTTGAACCAATTTTGGGTGATGCTCGCCAGTGCAGATACAGTTGATCTACCGTGTGTAAATGCATGTTGATTGTCCTTGATCTTAAGGTCCCCTTTGTTTAATTTAAGTTGGATGCTTTCTAAGACTTTAGCCAATTGCGGTAATACTGAGATTTGGCGAAAATCATTATCCATGTCATTAGGAGGGTATATTTTAGGCACTGGGGTGACCAATGCGTGTTTACATAGGGTTGGGTATTTAGCCTGGGAGATGCTAGAGCATATGATGTTATGAATAACAGGGGCAAGTTCTTCATGGTAACGTTTCAGTAACCATGGAGGGATCTCATCTGAGCCAGTGGCCTTCCTGGGATTTAGATGTTTAAGGGTAGCCTTAATTTGTCCGATGGAAGGCAACGGGGGACTGGTATCACTCTTAAGTAGGAGTTCAATTTCCCCAACGTCCGGAATTTCAGTGGGGTTGGCATTCTGCCAAGGTTTGGTGAAGCTTTGTTGCAAGCGTTCCGCTAACTCTGCTGCATCAGCTGGTGGTTGAGAGTTACAGTCATTAGCGGCAGCAAGTTCAAATATGGTTTTGTACCACTTTGCCGGATTCGTTTCGCGTGTACCCTCTGCTTTTAGTTGATAGTAATTCTTTTTCGCATTTGATACAAGTGAGGTAACTTTGTCACATAATAGTTTGTACCTTGTTATATCTCCAGATTATATCTCTATGATCTTTTCCTGCGGGATTGGAAGTTCATCATCATAGTTAGCTAAGGACTCTTCCATGCACTCAATTGCTAGTTTTAATGGAATACTTGTGAATAAAGACTTAACATCAAAGGAGACCAGTTCATGAGTGGCACTGATCGTCTCCGCTTGAATTTTCGTTATGAAATCTGCGGAATTCACGAGGCGGTGTTTCGAGCGCTCTGTTAAAGGCTTCAAAATGCGTGCAAGATATTTTGAAAGTTCATATGTTGGTGATGAACAAAACGACACGATTGGTCTCATAGGTGTATTCTCCTTGTGAATTTTAGGCAAACCATACAGTTTTGGAGCTTGCGCAACCGAACAACGAAGTTTTGAGTACAAAGGTTTCTTTATAATGTTTGCTAAATGTAACGGCCAAAGTTTTTTATTTAGGTTACGTTGTATCCATTTTTTTGTGGTACTCAGATTTATCCATCACTACGGTTACACGACCTTTATCGGCTGGTGTAATAACAATCGAATCGTCCTTTCGCAACTTAGACAATGCTTCTCGTTCAGCCTTAGTTAAATTGCTTACTGGTTTTTGACTCGTTTGAAGAGTTGACGCAACCTTAGCCCGAACTGTTTCTTTCGCTTCCGCAGAAAGATTCTCTCGATATATAGCAGATTCTACACTCGCAGGGATCTTAGCCGTGGGTAAACGTTTTGGTGCTAACGACTGTTTCATACCATATGACAAAACGGTCTTTTCATGCTCATCTAAAACTCTGCTAGATATGTTCTTGATAAAATTACTAGGAGGTTTCTGTTTATTATTCACATGTCCTTTCTGTTCTAGCGCCAGTAATTTATCGTTCAAACGTGTATGCGTCTCTTCTTTCACTTTACGAGATTGTTCTGTTGCGATATTCTTAACTACATCTAGCAAATCTCCGGGTATACTGCTTTCTAGGTATCTTTCAATGTCACTGTACGCTTTTTCATGAATACTCTTTCGCTTGTGACAATCATTTATTCTTACGATAACAAGTTTTTTGCTAGTTTGTCTTACCGTTTTAATTCCCTTGGCAGTTTTTAATGGCGATTTAATTGCGAGACTGGCTGGAAGTAGATCATTTTCTTTGCATCTGTGATTAAACCATAACTGTTCTTTTATTTTTGCAATTTCTTTTACGCGTCGAATGTATTCTTTTGCAAGATTGGCTGTCTTTCGTCCATACTTTTGTAATTCACTGAAGGGCTTGAATCCGGGTTTTTCCATTGATTTAGTAGCCAGCGTGGCCGGCTCTTTTATAAGTAGAGCCTGCCCGAAAGCCCTAGTCAAATTGATGCCGCCCACTTAGTTAATATTCCATATTAACACCGCCCACTCGAAATAGTTTTGTATAAATTGATGACTTAAAATTTTAATTGTTGCATATTTACTATAGCCTGCGCTACATGCTTTCAATAAACTTTTTACAATAGATGGATAGCGATTCAACTGCCTGGAAATACAAGCAAAACGTCGGCATTTCGAGCGACGGCCCTTCGACTTTGTCTGGAAATTAGTAGTAGACGAAAACCGTTCAAAATTATATTATGCTTTGCACCTGTATGGCTGTACTACAGTTATAAATATTGCGGTATTAAATATAATGACTTAGGAAAAGTTTAAATAGACCCCTTCCCGTGTTATACACGTTGGCAGGCAAATGTATTTTAAAAGCTCCAAAGAGAGCTTCGTATTATTATGGTGTATTAAACACAATGGGGAATGTATTGTTTTATATAATCGTAATTTGCCAGCCAGCAAAATATAAACAAGGCAAGGACAGCCAAGGTTTTATACTCTATATACTATAGTGACCATACGGTAAAATCATACGACATATGCAGTAATAGCAGTATGGCTTGCCATATCCTGTTGAGATACCGGTATATGTTATACATTTTACACTTTGTCTTTTGAATTTTATATTTTAGCCGACAGGTTTACACTTTAATATAGCGATGCCGTTTGTTTTTACTGTAGTTATTTTTAAATATTTGAATAAATTAGCGTAACATGTCAATCAAACTGTCGTCAACGTAAATTCAGCCAATCACAATTCTCGGCGGCTGGCTGCCGAGAGTCATCAACAACCTCGTACCCAGGGCCTTTGCGCGGTTCAGAGGCTCTGGTACGGGAAGCAAAGGCCCTGGTAAACACTGGTCATGTGACTCCAAAAATATTGGACATTTCGTAATAATTTAGTTTTCAATCCGGGGGGAGCGGAGCCGATTGATTTTATCAAACATGGCAGCGCGAAGGCCACAGGGGGCAGAAAAGTACGATTGTGTTTATTTAAAATACCTTGTCATCAACCAATATATCGCATAGTTTCATCCAGGTTTCATCACGATGAAAATTATGTTGATTTTCGATAATATCATGCCTACTACTTCATGTAATTCAAACATTGTATTACAAGGACTGACCATAGTAGCGTGGGCTCATACTAGAACGATTGACTTTGCTTACACGTACAAATAATAGAAAGGGATGAAACCCCCGATCGTGAAATATTTCGAATGGATATAACTGGCGTGTTTCTGAACCAAAACCTTTTATTTTTTGTATACAGTTTAGATATGATACACTTAGCATACCTGTACAAGGAAATTTTAAGAAACGGTTATTAAACCGAAATTTTTGGGACTACAATTTTGGCTTATTTTGTTTCAACGTGCACCGCAACAGGTGGTGACGGAAGTGACGTAGTTACGCACTTAAAAGATATTGCGCATGACGAAAACTATTTTTCCAACTGATTCATATTATTAATCATATATATTAAATATATGACAAGCTCATACAGTATTTTTATGATTTATAGTATACAGTTTCAAAATAACAATATGCTCATATAAATTGTCACTCATTGAATTGTCACTGAATTGAATTCCCCTTGAAGACCTTGAATTGAATTGTCACTTATTGAAAGAATTGTCACTTATTTGATAATTCATACAAAGCCTACAAAATACAAGCCAAAATGCACCGGTATTTATACTACAAAAAGGTCTATATTAACCGAATTAACGAAACCGTTTCAGAGTTTATTTAAATTTACTGCCATTTTTTTCGCCCCATAAGTGCATGTATAGTTTATTTTTGAATTTAAATAGTCTATTGATATATCTTAAGTCTGCACACACGGCGAAGACGAGTTTAAATCGTGACCGGGTTTTGTAAAGACTGCCGTTTGGATTTATACAGTCATATTAAACAAAGTTCAAAGTCGTGGATATATTCACGTACAGTTGATCGATTCAAGAACAATTGTTTTAAAATTATTGAAAAGCTTTATACCGTCTAGATACAAGAGCGTTTGTTGCTTTTGAATCGGGTGATTCGCATTTCTTTTAGTTGACAAAACGTTCCATATTAATATTTGACTAATTTGAGTTTGAATTTCGCAATATTTTTTAAAATTTGTTATTGTCATTCAAATTATTAACCGTTAATTCGATTAAAAGGTCATGGAAGATGATAAGTCAATTTTCCTTCAATTTCCGTTCTACTTCCGGTTACAATGTCGAATTTACTTCCGTCACCAGTTGTTGCGGTGCACATTGAACGAAAGATTTTCGGCGTTTCATCCCTTTCTTATTTATGTACGGGTTACACCCTCGGCATCCTTTCGTAAGATGTTCGGAAATTGTCGTTACAAATGCAATATGTTTGAATTACATGAAGTAGAAGGCATGATATTATCGAAAAAATAAAAATCAGCTAATTTTGATCCTTTTATGACTATGTCTGGGGATTGTTGTAATATAAATATGGGATATTGGTTGATGACAAGGTATTTATAAAACACAATCGTACTTTTCTGCCCCCTGTGGAAGGCGCGATGTTTTCGAGTTTTCATATTATTATGATAAATAAAACTTTCCTAGTGAGATTTAAGAGTGGGTATATATTATCTATGCATTCTACGAGCTTTCTTTCAACAAATTGTGGAATAGCTAACGGTAATACTTACTTATCAAAGATCGAAGGACGAAGATCAAACTGAGAGAAAACTAGTCGAGTGATCTGTCTTTAAACTGTCTGTTTTGTAACCAATGCAGCTGCTTATGTGCGACGTTTTATAAAGAATTAAATAAACATTGTTGATTATAAGTAATTTTTATGTATTGACCAAAGAATATCACTTGGGATTTTATTGTACTTTTATGGAAGGATAAATCAGAGGGGACATCTATGGAAACGAAATTCTTCATGTGTATTAAACATGTAGTTATCAAAGCAGAATATTTTGAAACAATTAACTGGTCGAGTGACAGGTTGGTTTCCGTATGTATGTAGTTTAAAATACAGTTGTGAATGAAATTATACACAGTATCTTGAAAGCTTTGTGTGTGTGAGTTAATTTCATATTTATTTTTTGGGATGTATCATCTATATTTCTGTTTGTCTGTAAGGGGGGGGGGGATACCAATCCTGAATCATGAGAAATAATATACAGTGATCTTGAAACAACAAATTTACTATGAATCTTATATCAGTGATATGTGACTTAGGAGTCTTAAAGGCAAATAACAGTCTGTATACTGGGTGTGCGTTCACCTATTTGTTTACATTTGCAGTTACTGTACATCGGTTCATGATTTATGAAATTTGAACCAAAGCTGTAACATAATATTAGTCACGGCACAAGTCACTATGCAGAGTTTTATTTGTATTGAGGAGGTAGGGCTTCTAAGAGAGACACAGAGGCTTAATGAATATGGTTACACTGAATTTTATCAGTAAGTAAATTTCATTTTTTACATCCTGAAACCAAAAATCACCATATTATGCATGAATTGCATATCACTTTCACTTGTCACAGTGAGTGAACATACCAAATTCAAACAACATTCACACTGTTTCTAGATGAAATAATCAACCGATATTTTGGGCAAACAATATAATTCATCAGGGAAAAAAATAAATATTTAATTAATTTATATGTGTGCACATAGTTTCAAGATCAGCTAACGGGATTGAAACCAGCTTTCCCAGTTATGCTTGGAGCTGATGAGAACAGTTAGTTTTGAACACAAAATGGCATGGGACTTAATTCATCTAGGTGGCAATATATTGCCTTCTCACAAGCACAATTGATCAAGTCATACACATTCATTACTGCCAATCTCTATTATTTATGTCTCATTACAAATACAATATATTTTTGATCATTATCAGCAGTATCATTACAACTTGTGCATCACCAATATCATCACAACTTGTATTTCACTACCATCATCATTATTCTCACCATTCTAATTTTATTAGTCAATCAGAATGAATAAAAAATTTCCTATTTTACACCACTCATATATTACTTATAAATTGCCCAAGGTCATGGCCATTTCACATCACTCCAGGATCTGAATACCCTGCAATCATCTTTTCGATATAATACTAAAAGAGAAACAAACGACAAATGTCTTACTGGCACACTGGAATATCATAATTGCCATAAAACAACTGCCATTTGAAACCACATTCTGCTGTAACAGCACAACTGCTCAAGGTTGCAAGGTAAATAATAGGGATGTAGTAAGGCCAGTATTACTGGTAATTGTCTTTTTACATTTTGCTCACAACCAAAGTCCAATTATATGGAGCAAAAGTTAGAATATCCAGCCACTTTTTATTACTCACTTAACCTTACACTTGACAAGTAAAATTTTCTGGTGTTGGACAGAGAAAAATAACAAAGTATGCCAGGCTACTAACTCTTGACGAAGGGCCTTCGCTCGAAACGTCGAGTTTCTGCTTATTTTTAAGGTAGTAATATAACCATTCAGCACAGCATATTTGATTATCCCATATTCCCATTACTATAGTGTGACCACACAAGACTCTCCCTAATTGGATGGGTAAAATTGGGGGCTATGGAGATTTAATGGCAAGAAGTGGGGGAAACATTTTCTCCAGTAAAATTTATGGGGGCCATTGGAAATTTATGGGGGCCATTGGAATTTTATGGGGGCCATTGGAATCATCAACCAGAGTATTGAGGCGATAAAGAAAAGAATACCTGACTGTAAAATTAATGTAATCTAACTTTCTTGTCACACAAAGTTAGGTAACGTTGGCATTTTCACACTTTTCTATTATTATCGTACTATTCTGTTAAGTATTTATTGGATGAGTCAGAGACCAATGGATTGGTATGAGGGCAGTTAATTTGTAATTTTTGCATGTATTCATTTATTAACTTTTGACTACTGTAATGGTCAGCCAGTTAAATAAGTATTTTACTGAGGGTACTGCCTAATGATTTTACATGCCAAAGATAACTCCAGTTATGAAAGATTGAATATTTTCTGAGCAAGCTGGAACAGAAAATTTTGATTTTAGTGAATTACTAAGTGAAGGATGGAGATAACCAAAAAATATCAGGCATGAAGGAGGCCGTTTATATCCAAAAGCGATGGAGGAGTAATTAAACGAAGAAAACTAATACAAACAGACAGCCACGAATCTGCTGGAATTTATGATATATAAACTGATAAATATTAAAAGATATGAGAATATAATTTTATATATGCATCATAAAATCGTTTACCTCGAATATACTGCATTCTTTAAATTAATTCAAAATCCATGTGACTTCAAAGTTTATAATTTCCATCAAATAAAAACAAGCCTAAAATCTGCTGTCTGTTGTTTTAAAATATGAATTTTCAAACAATTGTTATACATTCATATTTTAAAATTCAAAGGCAAAATCATTTGTATTTGAAACTTTTATAGTTCGTGCATTGCAATGTTCAGTTGTTCATCCCCCCCCCGGGATAACATGACCTAAACAAAGGCCAGGTTACAAATGTCCAATATTTTTGGAGTCACATGACCAGTGTTTACCAGGGCCTTTGCTTCCCGTACCAGAGCCTCTGAACCGCGCAAAGGCCCTGGGTACGAGGTTGGGATGTACTCTAGGCAGCAAATTAAGACTTCTGGCTCAAATTCAGACAGCTCATAATGCCAAGTTGGCACTCATTATAATCAAGCCATTTGTTACACATGTAGTCTAGGACCTGTATATGAGTTTGTATGCGTTTCATTTAGCACAGGTAATCTCAACTGTTTTAGGGTAAAATGACCATGGCGGTCAACATGGCATATGTGCCAAAAGCTGAATCCGGGACGAAAGTCCTGAAAATGACCCCGCCCTGAAACGGCAGTGTCGACATAGCTCTAACTTCAGAAAACAAAAAGCGATAGTCTTTCTGAAGTGCTTATAGTGTTTGGAAGGGTTGCTTTTAGGGGTGGTCATTGGAAGAAAAATTTGTTCAAGTATAATATTTTACAAGAAAATGACCATGCACCACCCCAGGTAAATTGCTGATTATGCATAAAAAAACTAATATGCCTGGCAGAAATTAAATATTCTTATTTCCTGAAAAAAATTATCATGGGGTTAAAAACTATGCTTAATTTAATGTAAATATTGTTGATTTCATAAGGAAGGGACATTTGTACTTCCCTACTTCTTCAGAAACTAGTAATTCATCTGTGTGAAAAGTGGAAATAATTTTAACAATAATTACGCACCAGCAAATCGTAAGATTTTCACGGTTCCCAAATATCCGCTCACGGCAAGCTAGGTTGGGGGAACAGGGACACTCACCCACATACCTACAACAGTCACGGGATGTAGAATTTGAAAAGCGACATTGCACTTCCCTCCTGCTTCAGCAACCAGTAATTCGTCAATGTGAAAAGTTGCACTCATTTCAACAATAATTACACACCAGCAAATCGTAAGGATTTCACTCTTCCACTTCATGCAACCCCAGTCGGGGGAACAGGGACACTCACCCACATTCCTACAACGCTCACAAAGTGTACAATGTGAAAAAGAATATTGCACTTCGCTACTGCTTTAGAACCCACTAATTTATCTCTGTGAAATGTGGGAGTAATACCAGCAAAACGTAAGATTTTCGCGGTTCCCAAACATCCGCTCGGCGACCTAAGTTGGGGGAACAGTGACACTCACCCAAATGCCTACAACATTCAGAAAGTGTACAATGTGAAAAGGGACATTGCGCTTCCCTACTGCTGTAGAAACCAGTAATTCGTCTGTGTGAAATGTGGGAGTAATTTTAACAATATTACACACCAGCGGATCGTAAGGTGACTTCAAATAATTTCTCATTGCCTAATTTTCCTACGTTTGATGTTCTTGTCGGTGGCAACGTTGGCCCGCGTGTCTTCCATAAACACTGTCAAAAACGAGCAAAGAGACACAAAAATCAGCAAAAATCACGGAAAATATCAACAATTGAGATTCAAGCACTCAAGCGACATAGGAAATCACAAAACAACCCGACCCTCAACACAGCAATGTCGCAACTGTGACGGAATTTTTTCACACACCGGTGACTGTCCTGCAAGATGTAAAGAATGCAGAGCAGGTGGAAAAAGTGGCCATTTTGCTAAGGTTTGCAGATCCAAACCCAAAAGACAAGATATCCGTCAAGTCGTTCGAACCTCTACAGAGAAGGAGCCCCACTATAGGCCGTATTCTGTGGCACGAAAAGTCGCTTAGAAAACGAATTCCGTTGCCCGGGTTCGGACACTACTTTGAAACAAGATAAATAATTAGGATAAATTATACAAAGTCCAAATCCGCTTGTTTGCACTTCCCAAAACCTGCAGTTTTCGAGTATTTCTTCTTCGAAAATTGAAGAAATCGACATCTTTCGCAATCGATCGCCGCCATTTTTGTTCAGGTTACTTGGTGTAATAAACACTCTAAATGCCAATTTTCGCGGGCTCATGCTCATTCTTACATGAAGTTTCCAGCTTAACATTTGTAAACATGGCGTCTTCTGATTCATGTTTCAATTCATTTTGATGGGAAAAAAGGCCGACTTACAAGTTTTAGTGTGGTTTCGTATCAAAAATGTTTTAGGTTATCGTAGACTTTGGCTAACGCTAGACGGGGAAGAATGCAATGTTGCTCAAAGAAGTTTGCGGTTTGTTAGCGACAGCATGGAAGTAGCACGGTCGAAAATATCGATGCAAATTTCTCTTTATATCATCGAAGTTGTTTAATACTCGGCATTCACAAATAGCAGTATGATCAACCGAGCTCAAGAGCGTTGTCAGAATATGGACAAAGAAGGTGTACCTTCATCCTCTGGTCTCCATATTATTGATGAAGAAACGGAATGAAACTCCACCTGTAAAGAAAATGCTGAGATCTACACACGTAAAAATCGCACAACTTGTCAACAAGATGTGTTTGCAAGTCGCAACAGACTTGTAGCAAGCTTGTCAACAAGTTGTAAAAATTCTGTTATTTTATCAAGTTGCTACAAGCTCACACAACTTGTTGACAAATTGTTGAATTGTTGTTGGAACAACTTGTAACAAGTTTGTTGAGTTTGACAACCTTGTAGCAAGTTGTCAACAAGCTGTTGACAACTTGTCAACAAGCTGGGAACAAGCAGTGCGAACACATCCTGTTGACAAGTTGTTGTAGCAGCATTGCTACAAATCTGCTGCAGGTTTGTTACAACTTGTGCATTTTTACATGTATACGCTGAGTTCACCTACACATGTAAAAACGCACAGCTTGTAACAAGCCTGCAAACAAGTTGTTACAAGTCTGTTCACAAGCTGTCAACAAGTTGTCTTCACACTGCTTGTTCCCAGTTTGTCGTAACAAGTTTGAAACAAGCTGTTAACAATTTGTAACAAGCTTGATGGCATTATCTGAGCCTTGTTACAAGACTGTGTTAACAAGTTTGTTGCAACCATGATATAGCAAGGATGTTACAAGGTTGTCAACACAAGGTTGTAACAATCTTGTTATATCAAGCATGTAACAGACTTGTCAGAACAACCTTGCAACAAGTCTGATAACTTCGACAAGGTTGTTACAAGTTGTCAACAAGTTGTTCCAAACCTGTTGACAACTTGTGACAAGCAGTGCGAATACATCTTCTTGGCGGCTTGTTGGCAGACTTGTTACAAGATGTGAGAATTTTACGTGTGTACGAGTACGGCAGCTAAATCATGGAATCCCCACGTGTTGCCATGTTGCAATTTTGCAAATCAGAAAAGTCATATTTCACTGAGTCGGCAAGTTTATTGATTTATTAATATTTTTTCTAAGATGTGTTTTGTAATTATATATTGATTGCATTGCCTTTAGCCGCTAACATTATAATGGTTGTGTGATTTCTATGCCTGGGTTTTTATTATTTGATAATGATAATAATATTTTATTGAGGGAATATTCATTCATCCCAAGATGCTTTTCAATGAAGCCCTCACCACAAATACAATATTTAGGACAAAATGGTGTCTGCGGAAACAGTAGGTGGTAAACTGAAAGAAGCTACAACAAAGAAAGCTGATGAAAGTATTTTGATTCAAATTGCTGATAAGGACCTAGCATTGAAAGTGAAATACCTTAAACAATGTTATGAAAAGAACATGTGTAAAAGGTTTCCACAACTTGTTTTCCATAGACCAAAGTTATGAAACAAGAGTGAAATTGTTTATGCACAGTGCCTCAGTCAAGAAAAAGTTTTACGGATGATGACATAGAAACATCTCAAAGTTCACACAAGAGTCTGATTCTGATGTTGACATTGTAATGAAAACATCGACATACACAAGTGCAACATTGAAAGAAATGTATACAGTTGGCCAAACATTGAGAAACATCTTGCATAATTGTACATCAGCTTGGTACAAGAACGGCCACCACATGCATCAGATATTACTGGAATAATGTTGATGTGTTGATAGTTGCCTGTGCAGTAGCTGAATCATATGCCATTACCAAAGATAGTGAGAGACAATGTCCAAAACCACTCAAAATCTTAAATATCAGGCCAGAACAACCAAACATCTACCGAACAGTCATTGCTATTGCTAGGGACTTGGGTATCTGTACTTTCCCCCTATTAGAAATATTGACCAAATTTTGACACAGAGAAAAATCTTTGATGTAGTTTGGTCATTTAATTCAATGTAGTCAGCATCTTCTGGGTCATCTGAAAACTCAAGCATCCATGCCATAAAATTAAACAAGAGAGGTGATACTATTGTTTTCACCAGTAATATCTGATGCATGTTGTGGCCAGTTCTTGTACCAAGCAGATGTACAATGTTTTGCAACAGTCTTTGCAAGTTGTTTCTCAATGTTAGGCCAACTGTATTAATTGTCTGTATACATTTCTTTCAGTCTTGCACTTGTATACTGTATGTGGATGCTTTCAATGCCAATTTGAATCAAAATACTTTCATCAACTTTCTTTGTTGCAGCTTCTTTCAGTTTACCACCATGTACTGTTTTCACAGATACCATTTTGTCCAGCTTTTTCGACTTCTAAACAATAAAAAACCCATGCATATAAATCACACAACCGTTATAACGGGAGCGGCTAAAGGCAATGCAATCAATATATAATTATAAAACACATATTAGAAAAATAACAATTGTAAAAAAAATAAATCAATAAACTTACCGATTCAGTGAAATACGACTTTTCTGATTAGCAAATTATACAAACGCTATTATAAAACGCATGGTAACAAGTGGGGATTCCATGATTTTGCTGCCGCACAGGCCCGCACTCGTATTCATCTGATTCCGTTTCTTCATCAATAACATGGAGACCAGAGGATGAAGGTACACCTTCTTTGTC
>CACRXK020005697.1:0-27246 GCA_902702795.2 Paramuricea clavata
CTCCTCTACTACCCCTCCCTGAGGTCAAATTCAATTTACCCCCAAAATCTGGGGGTTCACGTGACCAGCTCCGACCAGGGTCTTTGCTTCCCAAGAGCAAAGAGCCTGGGAACGAGGTTGAAATCAATCATGCATCAGATCAATCATGCATAAATTAAGTCAAGCGTGTAAAACTTATTTCTGAAAGGCAACTATGGCAAAAAAGTCTTGGGCCGGCGTCGTGCGCAGGGAAAAATGTACATCAAATTGTTTTGCAGTTCGATAGTTTCGAAAGATTTTCTTTTTAAAATAATTTTATTGCTAAAGATACTAATACTCCCCAAACTCCCAATGCATGCATAAAGTTTTTCAATAGACCTTATGCATAAAGATGTCATAAGGCTTGATGCCCGCGAGGAATGCTGGTTTTAGTACTCATTGCCCCGGAAAATTAAACATTTCAAATGGAAACTATCAAAATTTTCCCGGGCGATGAATACTGACCAGCATTCCTCGCGGATATCAATTAGCCTTGTGACTTCATTATTCATCAGGTCTATTTAGCGGAAACTTTTGATCTTTTTTACACCTGTTTGTTTTTATTTATCTACCAATAAACACACGATGATGTCCGGACTTTTTTTGCTCGCCGGACTAATTTGTTCTGTCTGTATGCCTTGCGGTTCAGGTTAATCAGTTTATGTTTTAAGTTGAAATAAGCAAATTACAACTTAATTCACGCAAAAGTTTATTTTGTCATGGATGGGTACAGGAAGTATTTTTGAAAGATCGTGTGCTGTAGCCGGGTTAGCTAAGGGCATTCAAAGTTTTAGGTTCCCATGCTTGATTACTTTAATGTTGAAGGTTAATATAGTGCGTAATTTACGAAAAGCAGCAGACTGTATTGATTCGTGGTCATAGTAGAATTTTTACTCTCGAGTAGATTTTTTTCGAATCGAATTCCCCGATAATATGTGGATTTCAATTCTCCTTAACTTTTTTAGGTTCTTACTTCTCATAGTCCTATGCGGCTATGCCCCATCCTTTCCGCTATTAGAACAACTCAACTTTTTCGATTGCATGATGCATACCATCAGAGAGTCATTCTTCTTGAATTTACGATGTGCATCATCATATACAGCTGCAGTTTATATTTGATGTGTACAATGTGTGAGATTATACATACACATAGATTACCTAACCCCCAGCTTGCAGCCCTAACCGCGTACCTTGCCCATCACCATGATTGGAACGAAGATCTCTCCTTTCCTGTGCGACCTACCTTCCTTCTGAGGGGATTAATTTAATACTGTATATTAATTACAGTATACAGTATTAAATTAATTGTGGAGCACAATTAGTTATATGCGACTTTAATATCTAGTGTATGATGAAAAATACATCATGGATATATTAAAGGGTCACTGCATGTATGATGATATACATCATAAAAATGAAGAGGCCGCGTGTTGAATAGAAAGAATTTGGTAAGAAAAACTGTCTACACGAACATGCGCTTTAACAAGGTTAAGACGTGACCCTACCGAACATCCTGTAATTTATATGATTGTACTACCGTTTTATAAATTTGAAATAGTTTTGATGAAACGCGTATGTAATATAGCCTATCTTGTGTTTAAAGCGTTATTGTTTGTGATATTGAGTGAAGATAAAACTCGTTGACTTTCTGACCAACCTATGTAAGCATGGCTAGTGTGAAAGTTCTATTGTGGCTAATTCTTCTATCTTGGGCAATTTATTTTGTGGTCAAGCAAGTATATATAGATACCGCCAGACAGGTGAGTAATATTTTATAACAATAAGGTATTTGAATATCGATATCACTTTCTGAGAGAAATACGATGCCGTTTTTTGCTTAGTGTTTTGATAATTCCGAATTGATTCATTTTGTGTTTGACGGAAAATTAAATGTTGATACTACAGAAAACCAACTTTGTCCGTTAATCGATTGTTGAGTAATTATGGTGTTATTTATACGAATTTGCTTATGAGCAAATGATCAGAGCTGAGTGGGAAAAGGTGTTAATATATGTATATACCTCGCAATATACTGATGATACACGATTTAACTTTTTGAATAAATTCATGAAACTGTAAACTAGTTCGGTAATATATACCTAATCCAAAAGGTCTAATAACACCATAAAGCTACGGATTGATAGGGATTTAGTACCTGAAAAATACATTGAAAAACGTCGACGTTTCAAGGCGGCGACTACTATATAAGTTCTCAGAGAAGGGCTTTTGTTCCAAACGTTGATTTTTTACTTATACATTCTCAGGTATATAGTTGGATTCCGGTCAATCTACAGTTTCCCATATGCTACTACTGTATGCAAATGTCTATAGCAAAGGAGGTTTTTTAATCCAGGTTATCCGAATCACCACTTGGACTTTAAGAATGTCTGTCGATTAAGGTATTTTCGATATTACAAAGGCAATTGAAAGTTGTACCCACAAATACTGAAGAGGCTAACCTAAACTTTTAATTGCAATTATCGTAGTTAGATTAAGATAAAAAACATTTAGGAAGAAGAACATAATTAGGTAAACGCCGGCGAGTCAAAACAAGACTAAACTATTAAAAATGGGTGATAATTAACTTTTGGGTTTCAATTGCGAATCATTGTCTGACGGACAAACTTTTGTAAGCAGACTAAGGTCTATTAGCCATTTCCCAAAGTCCTGGGTCTATTCGCGCAAATCCCATGTTGGAGGGACAAGAAATATGGCAGCACATATTTAAATTAAAAGTTTAATGTAAAAAGGAGATATTTCATTTTTTGTTGTCTATAGAAAGTTGTTATTTGATAGTAGATCCTTCTACTTTTTCACATATTTAACGCCTGCCACCATCTTTTTGCCCCTCTAAACAATCCCAGGATTCACTGTCATCTCTTTGGGAAAAGGCTAATTGTAACACACGAAAACTTGGATTTACATTAACTGGTACATCCAACAGAGATTACCAACTTTACGCCACAAATTATGCTTTGTGGCTTCACTTTGGTTTATTTTAAGGCTTCGCCGATTTAGGCGAGGGATAAATTCAAACCAAGTTGCTTTAGGAAATAGCCAATTCAAAACAGTTTGATGCAGCTTCATATGGCACGAAATTCTGTCGCAATTTATGAAGTTAAATCTTTTAAAACGCTCTGCTTTTCAAAGATAGTGATATTATAGATTCTCTTCCATTTAAAGGTTAAATCCCCCAGTCATCCAGTGAAGGATGGAAGGATTCGGGTCAGACGAAATTATATTCGCGACAGTAAGTTCTTAATTTCTAATTGTAGGGTTTCTGGTCCAACGTGGATAGAGCGTAGAGAGGATACACGCAGAACCTCGAAACGCTTTTATTAGGAACTTATTTGGACAACCAATTAATTAATTAATGTTATTGGCGCTGCATGCAGGTAACAATCTCATTGTTGATTGAAATACCTAACAAAGGGAAGCTTAAGGTTGTCTAAGTTATTAGGCTATTATTAAAACCAGGAATACCGGAACAAGACCACCCGAACTAACGGCATCATTCCGGAACACGTAACACCGGAACACTAGAAATTCTTAATTTATTAAAAAATGGAGAAACAATTGCCGGGGTGTGTGGAGTTATTGCTGGAAAAATTATTGCGTAAAACATGCTTTTTTAATAATATTCTGACTTGCCGATTGCTACTATAAATTGCAAACTGAAATCATTCTCAAATTAATAAATATTTGCCCGAAAAGAAGAAATCAAACTCAGAATTGTTATTTTGTTGAAAATAAATGGCTATCTTTGTTTGTTGTTGAAACCATGACCTTCGGCCGGCTATCGGTCAATATTAGTATAGGTAATAGCATGGTTTCGAGTGCAATTTGGATATAACATGCACTCGTGAGTTTTTCAAAGACCTCAAAATAGCACGAGTCCGAAGGATGAGTGCTATTTGAGGTATTTTAAAAACTCACGAGTGCATGTTTATCCAAATTTCACGAGAAACCATGCTATTACTTATTAATAATTTACATGAAAATGTTCGAGACATTTGTAGCTTTAACTGACGCGTTTATAGCAAACATTCCACCGGCAAAGTTTTCCTGACTTTGTTATCACATTATATAACGCTAACAGCTTGAAAATTCCATTCAACTATGTAATTTTTGTTGGTCTTGTTTAATTAATATAAATGCTTTTCCATTTAAAAATAAAGATAAAATAAAAGCCATATCTTCCACGTGAAGGCAACTTTAACTTTATGTAGATCAGCGCCATGTTTGTTTTGTTTTGAAGCAATCTGTGACCGTTACTTCTTTAAACTAAATTGCTTTAAACTGATTCGTTGATTTAATCATCACAATGTTTTTTCCACCGATCAGATCAGTTTATTAAAGATTTTTGCACCGTGATTACAGAAAATGCACTGTGATTACAAAAAATTGCACTGTGATTACAAAAAATTGCACGTGATTACAGAAAATTGCACTGTGATTACAGAAAATTGCACTGCTGTTTGGGATTAACTGCACTGAAATCAACCAATCACAGTCGAGTATAATGTCTTTATGTATATTATTAATAGTGTAACAGCAGTTGATTACTTTGATTGGCTTCCTTGTGTTTACAAACTTACTTTTGAATTTGAAGAGGATAATTTTCATCGCTGGTTCCAAATTTGCCTTTGACATCACTTACAATTCTTGAATATACGTCATAACATCTTGGTCGTTTATTACGCAAAGCAAAACCAGTGATGCCGATGTAAGGAATACCTTAAGCGTATAATAATAACCTTCTGGTGAGTCAAGATGACAGAAATACAAACAAAAGTACTGTAGGCCTTGTAAGTCATAGCTTAAATAATATTTCAGCGCATGCATGTGTGTCTATTTGGCTATTTCAGTATGCTTAACGACTAAATTAAACTGACCCTCAATTAGGGAATTTCGTTCACTTGGAAATTTATTACGAGTAGTATCCTACGACTGTATCCGAGTTTTCGCTTGCCCTGAGATTCATTGTGGGCCAGCTAGAATGGTATAGCAGACGTATATTTAAAAGGCCGCACGCAACTGGGTATAAATACAATAAGTAAATTTTCCAACTTGGATTTGAAAAGTAGATGTGCAACTTTCAACTTCCGCCCATTGAGTATAAAAGTATATGAGAATCAAAATTAACAAATATTCAAGATTATTAATTTTAATATTCTGTGATTCGGTTCCCGAGGACCAAGTCATTATTCGTTCTATTTATACAAATTATCGTTTATTGTTTACAACTTATTGTTTACATAGATAAAAAAATGGCGCATCCTAACGACTAGTAAATGGCATTATTTAGTATATGCAATAATCTTTTGTGCTTTATACATCAGGACCTCGATATATACCGCATCGCGTGTGATCTTTTATAATTATATTGCAGGCCGGCCAGTATGGCGTAGCATACTATGAATCTCAGGGCAAGCAAAAACGCGGATAGAGTCGTAGGATTTTTACATGTACTAAATCTTCAAGTATTATAAAAAGTGTAAAAAGTTTAATTTACAGTCGTTAAACATACAGAGATAGACAAATAGGCACACATGCGGTGAAATATAATTGATAGGTAAGACTTACACGGCTTATATTTGTTTTTATTATTAAGTCATTTTGATTGACCGAAAGTTTATTACCATACGCTAAAGGTTTTCCTTAATCCATTGCTGCATGCTTTTATTTCGTTTGCCGAGAAACGATCAAGTTGCAATGACGTATGTTAAAAGAACTGTAAGTGACCAAAGGCAAACTTTGAACGAGTGATGGAAATTATCCTTTTCAACTTGACTTCAAAAGTAAATTTGTAAAAACAAGGAATCCAATTTAAATAACAATTCTAGATTTGATATTTGTTTTCAGGGCAAATATTTATTAATTTGAGACTGATTTCAGTTCGTGATTCGTAGAAGCAATCGGCAAGTCAGAATATTACTAAGAAACATGTTTTGCGCAATAACTTCCCAGCAATAATATCACAAGCCCCTGTAACTTTAGTTTTTTTTCGAATTTTTAGCAAATTAATTAAGAATTTTTAGTGTTCCGGTGTTCCAGAATGATGCTGTTCAGGTTTTCCGTGCTCTGTTGTTCCTGGTTTTACTAATAGCCAAATTATTACCGTCGAAGGATCGCATATTGAGAAATGAATTTATATAGCTAGTCTAGTGTATTTTAATTCATACTTAAGAGGCCTCCACTTTGCGCCAATTCAACAAAATACTATGGGAAGAGGAGGAATCTAAAGAAAAGTTTCTATTGTCACAATGCCATAATAAATGAATATGTAACTTAAATTAAAATCAAGTTTCGGTCATTTTTAATTTTTGTAACATCGACGTTTCTTTCGAAAGTTTAGGTGAGTTCCTCTAGTTATAGGAGTTCCTCTATTTTTAACCCAAAATACGAGTAAGTAATGGCTAGTGCGGTATTCTTATATTTTCTAGTTTAGTATAAGCAAGCAAAAGCGACCTTTTTACAAATGTAAAAATTGCAGAATAGACAGTTACTGATATCGAATATATTTGTTTCGACTCTTTCCAAATGCATAATGCCACCTTACTGGAGTTGTAGATTCTATTCCCACCGAGAGCAACGTCTTAATGAATATATATCCTAACATTAGTACAGTACACATACCACAATCATTAAGTCCCATACCCCCAGAAAACGTTGTGAAAGATGCAAATTTACAGTAGTGGCAAAACTGTTGTTTTATGGACATTTTACTCATTGAGGGAAGAGTATTTTTGCAAGAATATGTATTTTAAAAAAACAGCATCAAGAAAGCGGCAGATACCTTTTGAAGATTATGAGAGATAACTGCTCAATTTAGTTACCAGGTACATAACATTTTCAGCACGAAAAGGTCAAATACGAGGGCAAAGCAAATTCACATCCTAATGTTTACTTGGAGGATATTTATCATTTATACACCCGGAGCGAGGGGGATTCGGCGTAATATTACCCGAAGTGATGATATTTAGCCCCGAGGGATATATCATCACTGAGGGTAATGTCTATAAATGATATACCGAGAGTTAATTAAAGAACCCACCAAGTTCATGTTATGTATATACCAGAGTTTTTGACATTTTCCCCTTTCAAATATTTGAGTATATGTATCCTTTGGGTCATTGAAGGTAACATACGTCTTGAAAATATTTGGTTAACTTAAATCGATATATAAATCTTCGGTACGAAATTACAAACAACAGCTCGCGAACGCCATATTGTTTCAGAGCGTGGTATTCACGCGTCACGCGTGAGATACTCAGTAACATCCCACGGTGGATCTACCGTGGGATATTATAGTATCTCACGCTGGATTGCGAAATCATGAATTTGAGTGAAATACAGTAAAAAATCACATTGTCACGTGGTACAAATTCGGTTTTTTGAATGGACAATTTGAAATTGAAGTATAATATTTTGATCATATAACGTACATTCCTGTCATGTAGAGTACTAATAAACCTCATAAAGATATTAAGTGGCTATTATATGTTTCTTTTAATTGTGTATATGCGTTTGTAAAATACAAGGTATAATAAAGAATACATTGTTACATTACATTACATTACATTGGGGCTTTTCAGTGACCGATCGATTACAGTAAGTACAACCTAAACGATTTATCTTTATAACAATTGAGGTATTACGTTCCTAACTGTGTTTATCCTAACCCACCTTATCAACTTTCCTGTAGGAGAAACCGGAACACTTAGAGAAAACCCACGACTCTCGACAGAGCGTTGACTGACTACTTTCACATGAGTCCGTAGCAGGCCTTAAAATATCTTTTACAGGGCCGTCTGACAAAATGTCCGGTGACGTTGAGTTTGGGTCGGACATATGTCCGATGACCTTCAATTCAGTTTTGACTCGGAAATAAGTCTGAATGACACAAACGAATAAACGGTAGATGTTGCAAAGATATTAAATAAGTTGTTTCTTTCATACTTATTTCCAAGCCAAAATTAAATTGCTTTCCAGAACAGCAGTATTAAAAAAGAATCCGACAACTTAAGCCCCGGTTTTCCATTTCACCATTTCGCTCGCCGCCACGCGCTCAACATGCATGCAACGTTAAAACAACATTTTCAGTTCACCTTTTATATGCAATAGTACTCTGATTTTCCATTTAACAAACAAGCCTCCAGTCCTGGGCTAGGGTAAATTTTGATTTACGTCGGACAAAGCTACAGTTCGGTCGGACACCACTAGGGTCGGACTGACAAACAATAAACCTCAGTTTCACTTTGGTCGGACAGAATGTCCGGTGGCTTCCTCTATACGTCGGACAATTTCACAATTGGGTCGGACAATGTCCTTGACCGATCGATATATTAAGGCCTGGTCCGTAGCGAGAATCGAACACACGATCTGAGAGGTGGAAGGCGCTTACTCAGACAACTGCGCCACCGTCAATGACTGTTTATGAACGTAATTTTAGCCATTGATCTTCTTTTCCTTTGTTCAATCGTTTGTTCGTTCCCTTTCGTTCATTCGTTCGATCGTAAATTGTTTCGTTCGTTATGAGAGGGCCCTGAAGGGGTAAAATGGGAACTGGGATTGATCTATTTTTAGACTGGGAAAATGGAACTTGGTTGCTGGGACTGGGATTTGGCCACTGGGAATGGGAATTGAAATCCTCAAAAATGGGAATGGGATTGAGGTAATGCGAGTCGATTCCCAATTTTTCTGCGTTTTGAGTATTTTAAAATACAATTTTGATCCGTTTTTGGTGTCTTTGGTCATGATTTTTGTTCAGGGGCGCCGGAAGCAATGTGAAGCGCTGGGGGGCAGCGATTTCAAAAGGGCACTTCATTTTTCTGGGCGGCAATATTTGTTAAAACTTTGCTGTATGGATACTCGATTACTTGTGGCTATTATGTGTCGGCAAACGTCGACATTAATTTTGAACAATTTTATTCGTTGCACCTTGCTAAAGGCGCAAAATAAAATCAGTAGACGAAAGTATATTGCTTGATTTAGCATTAATTTTACTGTACCGCATCTTTAAACATTGCTTAAAAATAGTTCTAAATTCCAATTTCTGTGAATAATCACAAATTTCGAGGTGCAGTTCTGACAAAAAGGGCAGCCTGTTGCCCCCGTGCTGCCCCCGCAATGTTTGGGCAACGGGGGCAGTTGCCCCCGCTGCCCTCGTGGCTCCGGCGCCCCTGTTTTTGTTGTTAACTATATTATTCACAGCACTACCTGCGAACGGGCATGCTCTGGCGCCCGGAATTTTGGGTTTTCTGATTATGCGTGTCTCAGAATGCTGCAAATGCCATTTTCGGGATTCAAATTAAAAAAATTTCCGTGCCTTCAGCACGAACCCGCCCCCCCCCCCAATATTTCATAAAGTGCCCGCCACTTGCTTAGAAGGTCTTAAAACTGTTTATTCTACTGATAAATAAAGGGTTTTTTATTGACTGGGATTTCAATAACTGGGACTTCTAATAAAAATCCAAGTGGGACTGGGATTTTGCCAAAATTTCAGGTGGGAAATGGGATTGGGCCCCCCCCCCCTTCAGGACCCTCTTATGATATAATTTGAAAAGAATTGATTTTGATAGTAGCATGAAACATACTCTGGCCCTCGAGAATCTTTGCGAGGCGAATGAACGAGAGACGAGAAGGAAGAGTCTCTGGTCACATCGGCTGTAAATCCCACTTCCACACTTGATTAGGTTCAGAATTTGAATCTCCCATGTGATTGGCCATTTGTAAAAATATGTGAAACCAGTTTGGAAATCAACATTACTGTAAGCTAATTATTGCTATAAATAGCTATAATTAGCTTACAGCAATGTTGATTTTCCAAACCGGTTTGACATTTTTTTACAAATGGGCTATTAAATGGGAGATTACATGAATGTACCTTTCACACGCCCTCTGTATGGCTTGTGGGCAATTGCACGGCCAGCGGATGAGGAGAATATGGTGAAAATCTCGTTGTATTTGTATGACCTCTCGTACATATCCTGCTTCAGATTGTTCCGTAAGCCAAATCGTCGACAACGTTTATGGATTTTCACAATTTACGGATAAAGATTACAATGTGCAGTTCATTACAGACAATGGAATGTATTGGGTAAATGTTAGTTGGAAAACACCAACAGGTACGTATGTTGAAACAATGTCTGTCGGAACAGAACTCGAGCAATAGCTAGATTGATGTAGAAACAGGTTGGTATAAGGTGTTTACTGTTTAATATCCCTTGAAAAATCTCTTAAAACAGATGTCTGTCTCTTCACTATTAGTTTCCTTGATATCCCATCTCGTTTCTGCCGTACTGGGCCAGCCCATTTCAGCAACGTCTATCATAGTTATAATCAAATGATAATAACTAGAAAATGCATTCATGCAGAAACTCTCGCTTTGCTGACAAAAGCATTACAATTTCCCAACATGAATTCGAAGTCTCTAAAGTAGGTGTCATGGTAACACGAAAATTTTATTGAAGAATATTTTTAAAATTGGGAAAGCCTCTAAAAATATCAGTTTTAATTGCAAAATTTTCAATTTCCCAAATATAGATATGTTTGGTGTATTATTGCACGTTATTATACGTAATAATTATAAGCTCCAATATTTAATGTAAAATACAACCACAAACGCCTAGCAAAACGTCTTAAAACGTCCTTAAAACTGAACTGCCTTTAATCGATAAACTTTGAGATTGAAATCATGAAATGATTTTCAATTATCGCATGCAAATAACTTTGTTTTCTCCTTACTTAAATATTTCAACATAATAAAAAGATGTAATCGATAAATATACGCTGAAATTTCATGCTCTACTTTATCATTATACGCAATTCTGATAAAGCAATGATCATAAAGCAAACGATACATCAACATTTAAAACAAATTTAGGCCCGGTTTAGACGGCGAACTTAATTTTCATGCTCCGACTAGTGTAATGCAAGGATTAAGTGCGACTTTCCAGCGGGGTTAAGTTCGGGAGTTTTTGATTAAGTTCGACACGAACTGAAGATGCCACAAGACAAGTATTATGCAACACAGGTTTGACATTGATTTAGACGCCGCACTTTTCATGCGCCGAACATCCAGCATAATTATTTTTTAACATTATTATCTGATTATCAATTCATATATTAGAATTGTTAATATGTCCCAGAACTCAATGCGGGTATGAACTTATTTTAAAACATGGCGAAATGTGATCCATGTGGGTAAATTTTTATATTGTTTTTTATATGCTAAAATCGTGCTTTTGTTACTGATTTGAAAAATAAATAGCACTATTTTTCTCATGCGTCATTCAGAGCCTTTTAAAGGATTTTCCCGTGGGGGGGTGGCATTTTTTGAAAATGTACCTTTTCCTTGGGGGGGAGGGCAAATATGATTTCGTGTGGGAGCAACATGGGTGGACTGGCGGGGGAGCTTTTGCCACCCCCCCCCCAGCTTGTATGTTAAAAAAGGCCCTGGTGTCGTTGCATGGTTAATGAGATAATCATGATCAGGTCATTGAGGGAATATTTTTACGAATTACTTGCAAATCTAGTGTGTTTGTCCAACTTGCCGTTTTTGAATAAAGGCGCCAAAAATTTGTTAATTACTTCATGTAACTTCCAATAAAGAGTCCTTGCAATTTGGGACAGTACAATAAAGTTCGACGTCTAAACAGTTTCTGATATTTTGCCGTATCCATGATAATTAGATCTTTAGTGGACATATGTACATGTTGTATTTCAATATTTAATATGATTTTCGGATCAAAGCAAGATGTCCCAAGATAAATTGTGTCGCTGAAATTTTAAAATTAAAAAAACAGCTGCTGTCGGTATATCAAGGCCATCACTGTCAACCTCGTACCCAGGGCATTTTGCTTCCGGTCAGCGAAAATGGCCCTGGCATTGGCCGGTCACATGAATTCAAAATCTCCAGTATTTGGGGTGTTCAATTATGATAATTTATGCGTATAAGTATGTATATAGAATAATTATATACATTGTAATTACTGACAGGAATAAACAAACTCAATGCTGCATCTATAATCAAAGAGAAAGCAACAAAATAAGTTGACTTTATTCGGTTTTCGTTGTTTACACCTCATTCAGCAATATAGCCCGTTAATGTTGATGACTTTTAAACATATTCAGAGCCCGTTTAGCCTGTGATTTAATTCTTAATGAACAACCAAACCAAACCAAACAAAACAGCCTCAGCGTTTGGTTTATATAAATCGTGTTATGAGCAAATATATTCGTATCACAATCTTTATTTGACTGTAGCCCTGTCTGTTTCTAGAAATCAACGATGTGTAAACAACGCATGTGAGAAATGTATGTTGAACCAAAGCAAATACTCGTCTATATACAAAATGTACAAAGACTTAAAATAATCTTTCCCTATTAAATTCATGCTGTATCTCAAGCGAAATGTCAAAAATCTTATTTACTCAATACTTTAGTCCTTCAAGAACTAATTAGCAATTATAAATTTGTCACTTCACTCTCGTTCCACAATAATAATAATTATTCCCACATATATTGAATAATTACATTCAAAATCATTGACCAATCAGGTTGCAAAATAGACCAGCCGAAGCCATCCAACCGCGGAAGCAAAAAGCCCTGGGTACGAGGTTGCATCACTGTGTGGCTTTCTCAAAGTTTTTGATGACGTCACAAGCAGGGTAAACTTGTTAAAGCTTCTTCATGTGGGACTTAATTTCCTCCATTAGATTCCTAAGATGTTGTGAGTTAATTGAATACCCAAAATACTTTGGAAAATCGAGTTTCGTATTGATAATGACATGTGGTATGCAAGATAAACATTTCGCTTTTTACCCTACTTGTGACGTTATCCCTGTAATTTAAACGAAAAATCTAAATATTTTAATTAATTAAGGAAGAAATAGCAGTTCACTTATTGGGTATTGGTTTTCATGGCTCGTGTTTCGTGATACGAATTTTCAAGGATACTCGCTCGTGTGCGATACTCTTACTGCAAAGGTATGGTAATGTGAAATGTGACCCTCTGATAATGGGTTGACACAAAATGCGGGCAGACAATCTAGTTTCAACTAAAGGTTAAAACCATTTAAGTACAACACACTCCCCTTGACAAGCAAAATCGCCAAGCATGAACTATAGCTTTTGGTGCACTTGATGCGAAACAGAATATTATTAAAAAACAATAGAGTTCTTGTTCGCCGACATAATAGATATTTGCCCTGACTTAGATTCATTTTCGCCCGACACAAAAAACATATAGTATTTATTCCCATTTTTGCAAGAACGTCAACTCTATTACTATTATAATAATCATACAGGGAGACAACAGTACAAAGTATAAAATAATGACCGCAGTCAGTTGATCAACACCACATTCACACTGCCATCCATTTCATTGTTTAAGTATTTCAGCAGAAAAATACCAAACCATTTTTAAAAGTCAAAAGGGTTAATGAAAAAATAAAATGATTGTTTTGTATGAAAACAAAGCTACTTTTGCTTTATAAAAATATATTAATAAGAAACTATGGATAAACATTTTATCGTCACAGCTATCGTATTATTTCCGAATTGAACAACGTGAATTGTTTTCTCGATCTTCCAGGGGTGGATTCTAGGTAATTTAAATTTGGAAAATTGATTTCTGTTTTTGGTGAAGCGGTGACCGAAAACATGTTGAAAACCATTCGGTTAAACGACTGATGGAAGATGTATGAACACACTTCCACTAACATTCCCGATTAGCCAGTCAAATGTTTACGAAGCAAGCCAAACGTAGCCGAAATGTTATAGGAGAAGTCAAATCTGAGCCTCTCTAATGTCAATGCAAGTTCAGCTGACTGAAATGCATAACTTTTTAGCTTTGCTAATATTTTTCCATTACCCATATATGTCGCACCCACAAAGAATATCATTCTAGCGATTTATCATAATATTAAGCAAGCATTCATGCGTGTAATGTTACTTAACGTTTCTTAGATATTTGTACACACATGCATGTATATTTCATAAGTTTTCAATCTTTTAAATAAATACAAGTTTTCAAGTTGTAATGCGATCCGTGGGTGGAACAATATGTTATCTGCACCGTTAATGTTTTGAGAACAATTTTCTGGAATGACCTTTTCGTTCGAGACTAGAACATTACAAATACTGCTAATACATCCCTTTTCTTTTATTTATTTGCAGAACACTTCGTTTCTTGTTCATGAATCATCAGGTTGGAGAAAGGACGAACATATATCATTTGCGGTTGGTATACAGCTATTTCAATTAAGGTGTTCCCCCGAGCAAAGCGGAAAAGTCGAATACGAGCGCGAAAGGATGCTGCGATTCGCTAATAAATGAATGACTTTATTAGCGATTTCCAGCAGCCTTTCGCGCCCGTATTCGACTTTTCCTCTTTACTCGGGCGACAACCTTAATTGAAATAGCTGTATATATTTAACACATACTTGTATTTAACACATACGCTTTTTTATCTAGTTATTTTAATAATTGTTGCATACAGGGCAACGCATGACTACTATATATTCTAATAATTCCTCCTACCCTGATAAAATACAAGAATATGGCAAACAGCCTATCATAATCATAATACATGTCGGTGAAAATGAAGAAATCTGATTGACTGAGGATTCTTTCAGATTGGGCAAGTTTTTCTCATGCATGCTACCCGCTCTGAAACTCAGTCGATGTGAAAATAAATATGTTTTGCATCCACCAAATTATTATTTCCAGGTCTCAATGGGACCTAGCTAACCGTGTAGCTCAGTTGGTAGAGCTCTTGTAAAGCTAAAATCATGGCAAAAAATTTCGTGGAAACTTAGTTGTAAACTACAGTGTTACTGCCGGTCACATATACTTGTTGTCCTCTCTACAGTGTTGGTATTGACATGTTTTGTGAAACCACAAAGCTTCAATTAACCGGCCTAAACAATTTGTAAGCTTTCAACATTGAACAATGGAGGGTGAAGTTAAAAATTTCTGTTTTAGCAAGTTATCTGTGTCGGGTAAGGCACGTATTTGAATTTCACACGCGCTCTGTTCACAATAATTTTTGCCAGGGTTGTCTGAAAATGCCTGCTTGCCTCGCACCCACGCGTCTCTTAGTAAAAACAGCGATGTGTGTATGACGAGTTTACATGAAGTATTGTTGTGGCCAGAGAAGTGTAAAGTGGCTGATGGGAAGAGTATTGAAATGCGAGACGCCTGGGACTTCTTGGTCGATTTCTTGCAAAAAATTGCGATTTCTTGCAAGTTGTGATATGTCGTTGGGTTTACGATTTTTTGCTACTTGGTTTTGCTGTATTGACCAATGTTAATATTCTTCTGCCATTTTTGCGTAAATTCATCCTGTTATTCTTCATATATACGACATACTTGTATGCCTAATTTAAAGTTTTGGAATATTAACATGTTAATTGTCAATAACCGAAGGGTTGAAGAACTATAGACTTGCAGGAACTAGATTTGCAAGCTATGACAATATTCAATTCAATTCAATTCAAATTCAAAAGTCTTTTTAATAGATCAAAAGATAAAAATACATATCTTATGTTACAAGTACATGTTACAAGTACATAATATATAAAGATATAAATTATAAAACTACTCTGTTGTAACAAATACTTCAAACTTTACGGTTGTGAACTTTTATTTAGGCTACTTGGGCTTTTGTTTCCAGTATACATTTAACATGCATTGCCATTGTGATGCAGCCTTTAGCTAAATGAGTTAAAGTTGTGTACTCCTTTATACTGTTAATACAAACGCAATTATGTCACTTCGTTTCTCTGTTACTATTTAGTAAACAACTGATAGTATTCAATATATATTATATTTATTTCAACATGGATTGTCGACATCATCCCTAAATAATAGATTTGAATCGATTCTCCATGACAAAGTTTTCATATTAAATCAACCTCGTTCCCAGGGAACGACACTGCATGGTCACGTGCCTCGTCAAAAATTTAGCGCCCGAGGGGGTGTGGGGAAAGTATCAAATGTCTGTCAGTAATTTATCTTTAGAAGTTTGGATTCAGTACATAATTCCAACCCGGTAATTGTAGTCAGGATTTAGCCTTTTTCTTGGTCCCTATTAATCATAATATTTTGTTAAAATACTATAATCTATAAACACTATATGGCAAATTTACAGTTTGATGCAGATGCGCACATACTGTCATACGAATAGAGATAAATTTTCGAGTTTTCTACTTCTACTAACATTTTAAATTTTTCATTGCGAATCATCGTTTTCATTGCGAATTTTAAACTTTTCACATCGAATACAGTGTGTATAAAAAAAGTGAACCTCTCAAATTCAAAGTAGCTATAACGTATTGTAGTAATTTGACAGCTCTAATTGCTTTGAATTAATGGTTGGGTAAGAACACAAGTTATATAATAACTACAGTGAAACACGGCAATTTGATTGGTCAACAGCCGTGCAGGATCAGACAATCCTGCACGGGAAATTCTGAAGAAATTCTGAAGAAATTCTTGGCCATAATTTTACAAATATACTCGCATTGTAAAGTTTAATTGTACGATACCTTTCGACTTTGAAGTAAGTTTCCAGTTATTGAGACGTTGGTTTAGTTGTATGAATAAATTTCTGATCAATACATTGCTGTTCAGCAAGTAGCAACGCGTAGCTTTGAAATTTATCAGACCATGGCATGCAAGTACAACATCTGTCGCTTCAAAGTTCATCAAACGCTTCGCAATCTTCGCATATTCAGGTCGATAATCTTTTCATAACTACTTTGGCTCTCTGTTTAGCGTGTTTTCCATTTCAAATTTCGTATATTTTATCGAAAAAGTCCCTGTATTTTCGCTGTATATTTTCGCGAATTTGCGATCAAATTCTGTTCACATATGTTGTTGTTTTCAATAGCGTGGAGTAGCGATTCTCTGATTGGTTAATTCACGAATGTTGTGAGCACTGGACATTTATCAGTAATTTTAATCAAGTTAAGCGTCGTTTCACTGTAGTAGTTTTATAAAACAATTACCAAATGGTTTTCCTGTGCAGGATAGCATGATCCATGCACTTGGGATATTGCTCGACTTTCGGAAAGCGTAAAAATATTTTTACGCTTTCCGAAAGTCTCGCAACATCCCGCGTGCATGGATCACGCAATCCTGCAGGGAAAACCATTCGGTATTCCTTTAGTATTGTATTCATGCATGGGAAAAACTCAAAGAAATAAAAATTACAAAATTTAAAAGAAATACAGTATTTCTTTCAAATTTTCTAATTTTTATTTCTTTGAGTTTTGTCCCGTGAGAACAAGATTTTGAGCTCTTACCTGAAACCATTAATTGAAAGCAATTAGAGCTATCAAATTACTACAATACGTTATAGCTAATTTGAATTTGAAAAGCTTTAGTTTTTCCGTACACACTGTAGTTCATTAGTCATTGTGCCACTATTAAGTAAAACAAGGCTCTCAGATATATTTGTATGCAGTGTTCTAAATAGTGTTCATTGAAAGACATTATAATATATTATCGTTTGACTTATTTTTGATGTATTAATTTTATAGTCCTTTGACGGTCTTAATAAGGTCTTTATAATCAACAATCTGCATACACTTGGCGTCTTGGCGATATTTCGGAAATCAAAGGATCACGCTATTTAATTCGTTGCAGTTGTAAATCTCGATCTTCAATAAATAAATTCCTTTGGTCCGAGTATCAGGATACTAACAGTAACAGTAATACTAACAGTTAAATAAATAACAACCACATTGGTTGGTCTAGATCGAGAAATATATTTTCTTGTAGGCTTGTTGCTGCGCCGCCCACGCGTGCTTTCCTTGGCAAGTCTATAAGTTCAAATCAGATCCAACTTGCTTGAATTGTAACTCGACACTAGATTATAGAGAAGAAGATCCCATCACGATCAATATTAATTTTTAATTGCAGTTCTCTTCACGATTTTTTGTTGCAAATTTAAATTTCATCACACAAAGTTGCGGTTATTTTTACAACCGGACAAACAGGCACCTCACCCATCCTACCCATAGTATAATTTAATTTATCATCCAGAATCTGGTTGACACGTGACCAGTCGAAGCTATGGTCTTTTCTTCGCCTCGCGCCGTTCTAAGAAAGACCCTGGGTCCGAGGATGATATTAAATATGAATTTAATACAGTGTCAGTGTGCAAGTATTTTTTGAAGGTGAAATATTTTTAGCAAATACAAATGTTCTTCTCTATTATTCACCATATAATACCGAATGACATTCTCCATATTGGGAATATTCGCACGTGTACATGTAACTTGCCATGTAATTTACTCATAATTATTCGCGCATTTTGCATGTCATCAAGCATCTACAATTTTTTTATTATTTGGCAATGGCGTTCAATTCAAGTCTTCACCAAAAAGTAAGGTTTTACACACAGACTATATGACCATATGGCAAGGTTTTGTATTAAATTCCATGTTTGTCCGTCATGACAGTATACAATAACTGCCAGGCGCTCCCCAGAACGCACCATTCCCAACAGCACCTTCGTGCGTCGCCGACCCTGCCTGAAAACTTCATGCGTTATATTTGAAGCTCCTGGGTACGAGCTAGGCAGTAAAAATGCAATGCATAGCAAATTCTTTATTTTCAGCATTTAAGGTTAGACGCATATAATGCTTTGTTATTCGAGCAAACACAAGAAGGTGCATGTTTTTATGATCCGTATAAATACATGGAGAATCTGTTTTTCAAAAACTGTTTGTTTCAAAAACTGTTTGTTTGTTTTCATTGTCACGGGGCAGAAAGGTTATAAACTAAGGTTATCTCAGTTATTATATAATAAGTATACATCTCTACGTCACTCATGCTTCTCTACTATCAATACTATTATTTTGTTTAGTGATGCGAGAACGTATGCGTTATTTCCCTCGATCTTCGATCACACCAGAATAACAACTGGAATTAGCATCTTGCGGAATTAATTATTTAGGCGCATTGTACCCAAACGTAGATTTGCGCAACAAGAATACTCTGTTATAATGGGTAAGGCATCTAGGAGAAGATGGGTTCGAAACTCTTTCTAAGGTAGTCGTCTCGGTCTCTGTTTTCTTGTGCGATTCTATTACGCCTGAACAAGTCCATGTATACCCTACACATAATCTACAGATACACAAAAACCATGTTCCATATTTTTTGTTTCTGTGAGACTGCTTATTGTTTAAACAAAGTACGCAAGCCCTTTCATGTCTTTATACACCGTAGTGTTGGGAATATTCGATTCCACCACATTCATGCCAATTATAGGTAGTATTTATAATTTTTTCTGTATTGGTGTAATGTACTCAGGTGAATATGATGCTTGCGATGTTACTCTGAGTGTATGTCCACACCGGGCAGGCTTAAAAAGTATGCCTGGCCACGGTGGAAATCGAACCTACAACCTTCGAAACACTAGCCCAATGCTCTGCCAACTGAGCTACGCGGTCAGGTTGGTTCGAGTATATGACATTTCGGAACTGAATCTAGTTCCTTCGATATCAATGTAATCTAAATCATGATTTTTTTTTGTGTTGGTGTAATGTACTCAGGTGAATATGATGGTTGTGATGTTACTCTGAGTGTATATCCACACCGGGCAGGCTTAAAAAATATGCCTGGCCACGGTGGGAATCGAACCTACGACCTTTGGAATACTAGCTCAATGCATATACACTCAGAGTAACATCACAAGCATCATATTCACCTGAGTACATTACACCAACACAAAAAAAAATCATGATTTAGATTACATTGATATCGAAGGAACTAGATTCGGTTGCGAAATATCTTATACTCGAACCGATCTGACCGCGCGTAGCTCAGTTGGCAGAGCATTGGGCTAGTATTCCAAAGGTCGTAGGGTCGAATCCTATCGTGGCCAGGCATATTTTTCAAGCCTTCCCCGTGTGGATATACACTCAGAGTAACATCACAAGCATCATATTCACCTGAGTACATTACACCAACACAGAAAAAATCATGATTTAGATTACATTGATATCGAAGGAACTAGATTCGGTTCCGAAATATCATATACTCGAACCGACCTGACCGCGTAGCTCAGTTGGCAGAACATTGGGCAGGCAGTGTTTAGTTGAAAAGATATCGGTGTTAAATGAACTTGATAAGAATTCTATTGTTATTAGAAACACACAGTTGGCAACTAAGACCATCGTAATGTTTATACATTTATTCTATTGTTCGCCTGTTGGTGCTTAACAATATCAATAAACAACGTTTTCATTAGAATGAATACATTTTTTACACTTATGTCTATAATCTCTTGATTTGTATGGTTCTCATATCGACGCTATTGTATGCTTATTTCTTGACTTTGAATACCTTTGGACGATAATGAATGATTATGCATATTCAAATTTTTTTATTGAATACCCGTTTCATGCAATTCGCTACCAAATCCGTCTACATGCATATATCTACGTTTTATTGGTCACTGGTTCATACACATGGTAGCTCGTTTTATCTTTATGAGTAACAAACGGCGTATTAGCTAAGTTGCTGTAAAGCAGACTTATTTATTGTCTTTGAATATTGTCATTGAATTGCATGAGAATATGAAGAAAATTGTAGTATTAACTAAATTTATTAAGAAAATTAGGACTGTAGCATCTTCAATGTTGGGGGAGGCTCAATTTTCTGCTTTCTCGGTTTGGAATCATTCACTTTGTGAACTGCGCATCTTATCTTATTACCGAATGAACAATCTGACAAAATCACATAACACTCCCAGAACTAGTGCTGTCGATTTTATTTTAATACAAACGAGTAAGGTTTACGATACTCATACAGTCTATGACTCATAATATTCAGCCCTGAATCGGACGTGACCGTTTATCTCACAATTGGTAGAGCAACGAGCAAGTCCTAAAATAGGACATGTAAATTTGCATACAAAAGAATTCCGTTTAAAAACTGTTCATGGCTAGAAATGTTGGACATTGCTACTGAGCATGCTCGGAAAATTCACAAAAACATGGCCGCCAGTTTTGTATAGAAGTGATAGCATTGTGAAGAAAAATCTTAAAGTAAAGCTATTTGTATCTGCCATTACAAAGTTGCAGACTCCGGATTCGCTTTGCTAGAGCCGTCGTGTTTATATTCCATAATTATTTCATGCATGTCTTACCTTTAAGATGTTCCATTTTAAAATCTATTCCAGCGAAATTTTCACTATTAGAAAGTATATTATTTAGTTTAAATTTGCCCATTTGGCGGTGTTTTCGCGTCTCCGGCTAGATTTCTCTTGTTCTTTGCAACATTTGCAGACTCTCCATCGTAAAGAACATACACACTGCTACATTCTCTAGAACTTTCGTGGAGATGCACTTTCGTTTACATGTTCCAAATTTGTCACGAAAATCGCAAATATCTGAAGCTGTGAAAGCGTATAGTTTCATGGCGAGAACTTTCACTGTAAAGTCATGTTCATCAGATGATCAACGCCGATTTTAAGAACGAACGTTTCCAAAACTCGGCCATGTTTGGTATCAAAATGAAGCTTAGGAACCTCTAATAATAATAATAATAATAATATTTTATTTTATTTTCACACAAATTGTTACACTATATTGGTAAAGCCGAAGCCATAGGCTTATTTGGCAAAACTATTTAAGAGTATAGCTCGTGGTCAGTACAGAGAATTAAGTATGAATTATTCCAACTGAGTATATAATAAAAAAAGAAAACTAAAAAACCCAACCGGAAAAAGCATTTAAATTAGTATAGATAATTCATGCTTTATAGAAAGCAGTATATGCAGCATATATACAGCCAAATTTCAGTCCTTCTTTTTATCCCAGAGCCATTCCACATGCACATGTCAACCATTCTGAAAAGTTAAATAGTAGTTCTTTAGAATACGTCTAAAATTTTGAGTTGTCAATGATTGCCGAATTAAAAGAGGGATGGAATTCCAATTTTTCGGGCCTTGCGCACGAATGGAAAAAGAATATTTATGGGAAATGATATGCAAATCCTGTCTATGCCTTGTAAAATGATCATGGATGTTATAATTGAACTCAAATAAGCAAGAAATGGGTGAAGGAAGGAGATTGTTAACGTGTCTAAAAATAAAACACAAAAGTTGAAATTCATAAATCTGAAAGACAGTGAGGATATTTAATTCCTTAAAGAGTGGTTTGGAAGGAGTGAGAGGGGGAGAATGTGTAATAATTCTCATGATTTTTTTTTGACATCGAAGTAAAGGATGAAGATGTGTTGTGTAAGATGATCCCCAGATATTAGTGCACCCCTATAAATAAGGCAAGATTAAAGAATTGTATAGTACTGAGAGTGTTGATCTATCAAGAGAATGACGAGATTTTGCAATTATTCCAATGTTTTTGGAAATTTTTGTAGTGATTAATTGTATATGTGGGATCCAGGACAAATTTTCCTGGATAGTAATTCCCAGAAATATGGTTTGGCTAACTCTTTCTATTAGATGTCCATTGATTTTTACCTCATCCTGTGGGTCGATGTTTTTTTTCCTGCTGGGATGAAAGAGTATAAACTTGGTTTTATCTGGATGCAATGTAAGTTTATTTGCCCTAAGCCAAGAAGCAACTTTAACAAGTTCATGGTTGAGTGTGTTAATGAGAGACGTTATGTTATTGTCACTATAAAATATATTTGTGTCATCTGCGAATAGTATAAAGGATAGGCAGTTGGATGTATTAAATATATCATTTATAAACACAAGAAAAAGTAATGGTCCAAGAACCGAACCTTGGGGAACTCCGAATTTAATAATTTTAGGTGAAGATTGAACATTGTTAATTTCAACATATTGAGATCTTTGACTAAGGTAACTTTTAATCCATGAAAGAGCATTACCACGAAAACCATAAAAAGACATTTTGTCAATTGACCATTTGCGTAATAGACTAAATTTTGAACTAAACAAGTCTAGACAAAAATTTCATCACGGCTTGAAAGAGCATCACAAAATTAGTAATATTCCAGAGTTTCGTTGCAAAATGTTGTAAAATGCGGAAAATATAGCCTTGCGAAATTTGCAATTTTCAGTCATTTTAGATTACAAACGGGAAATTGACAGCCCCAAACCCTTCGAGGCTGTCAATTTCCGGTTTGTAATCTAAAATGACTGAAAATTGCAAATTTCGCAAGGCTATATTTTCCGCATTTTACAACATTTTGCAACGAAACTTTGGAATATTACTAATTTTGTGATGCTCTTTCAAGCTGTATTGAAATTTTTGTTGAGATCAAAATTCAGTCTATTACGCAAATGGTCAATTAGGATGTCATGGTTGAAAGTATCAAAAGCCTTTTTAAGATCTAGAAACACGCCAACAGTTAGATTATTATTTTCAAAACCATGATATATTCCGTTTACCAGTTCGAGTATAGCCATGAACGTAGAATGATTTTTTCTAAAGCCATATTGGTGGTGGTTTATAATTTGAAACTTATATAGGGAATCCATGAATCTCTTATACATCACCTTTTCAAGTATTTTTGAGAAACAAGGAAGAATAGAAATCGGTCTAAAGTTGGAAAAATTATGACAATCATTGCTTTTGTAAATAGGCAAAACCTTAGCAATTTTTAGCTGGTTGGGTACACTACCATTGGCCATTGAAGAGTTGAATATGTAACACAATGGTACTGCAAGTATGTGAATACTCGTTTTAATAATAGGCGTTCTAATACCGTCTACCCCTTCACTGTAACTATTTTTCAACGAATTAGTGATAGTTATAATTTCAGAAGGGGAAGTTGGGGTGAGGAATATTGACTCATTAAACGAGCCCAACAAATAATCCCTATGATTATTGTCTGATATGTCTGTAAAATTATTTGAAAGAGAGGTCCCAACATTTATAAAGAAATCGTTAAATTTATTAGCAATTGAATGTGGATTACTGTAAGTTCCACTACCATTTTTCATAGTTGAAGGTATCCTATCCTTTTGTTTACTACCAATAACAGATCTAATAATAGACCGTGTTGCTCGTAAATCTGATTTATGGTTCAAAAGTTTATTGTGATAATAACTTTTCCTGGCGAGTTTGACAAGGTAATTGTACTTATTACGATAATTCGTATAAGTTGTCTTAATGGAAATGTCAGGATTTTGAAAGTATTTTTTTATAGGCGATCTTTTTTCATGGAAGAATTATATAAGCCATTAGTAAACCAAGGCTTAGTATTTTTTCTAGTTTGTGTGGTAAAGGTTTTCACTGGGAAACAATCATTATAAATAAGTTGAAGTATATTCATAAATGATGTATATAGTTGGTTAGTAGTCATTGTATCATTATTAATAACATCCCAGTTAACATTTTGCAGTTTACGTTGAAATTGTTCAAGACTGTCAGATGTCACTTGTCTTGTCGTGTATGTTTTTGGCTCAGGTTTAGGTATTATATTTAGATCACTAAGTAGGAATATGGGTAAATGATCTGAAAGGTCGGTATAAATAATGCCACTTATCATATCATGATCTAAGTTATTAGTGATAATGTTATCAATCAAAGTGGATGAGTGATAAGTTATTCTAGTAGGTTTAGATATGGTAGGGTAACAACTATTAAGGAGAAGAATGTCAACAAAATCATTAGTGGGCTTGTGAGAGTTGGAATTAAGTAAATTAATATTAAAGTCACCCATTATGTAACATAATTTATTTTCAAAACTTATTTTATTGAAAATCTGGTTGATATCTTCATTGAATTGGTTAATGTCAGCATCAGGTGGTTTATATATACATCCTACTATAATGTTTTTGCTATGAGGTTGGGCTAATTCAGCAAATATAGACTCATATGTAGAGTGAGAGAATTCCAAGTCAGATCGAAGTTTAAAATCAAAAGAGGAGTTGATGTATAGACCAACCCCACCTCCATGCTTAACATTTCTGTGTTTAGATATAAAGTTATAGTTTGGTATAGGATATAAGTCATAAGATAAATTGTCAAGCCATGTCTCTGATAGTCCAATGACAGATATGGAACAATCAAGAGAGGACATGAAAACCATGAAATCACTAAAATTTTTCTTAAGGCTTCTTATATTAATATGCATTGTCGAGAAGTAGTCATGGGGTTTTGTTAGATTAGCATTGAATTCCACTGTTGTATAGTATATACATTTAGAAAGTGTTTCAGAATTAGATGCAAAAATACTGGAGTTTAGGTGTAAGTCAGGTTTGTTAAGCAAAGAACATGTTTCGGGGTCATTGATAAAAGGATTGAAGCTCATATTATTAAGGTTATTGAGATCGAGAGGTGATTGGAGGGAATAATCAATTGCATAAAGAAAATCATCATTGTCATGGTAATGATTAAATGGAAATATCTCAGTTAAGCAAGATGCACAATACCATGGGTTATTATCATTTGAAATAGTTTTATAATCATTAGGGCTAAAATTTGTGCATTTAAGATGTATCCAGTGGCCACATATGTCACAAAGAATGGCTCGAGAGTAACTGTGAATCCTACATTTACAGACAGAACAGGGGGACATAACAGAATAAAGAAAAGTAATATATATATATATATATATACTACTTGTGCACCACTCTAAAGCTTAAATATATAAGTTCAAATACATAAATTTAATAACACAAATTAGGTATGATGGTTTGCTATGAGACCAATAGACGAATTTATAAACAGGGGGTGTTGGACCAATAATCTTAAGCCAAAAGTCGCGCTTGCGTTTTACTTCCGATTTGGCTGATGGCGGGAAATCTGGCAGTATGAATATGTAAACACTATGTCTGCCGTTCTGAAAGCATTAAATTTACATAAATTAAAGCAAAAGATTTCTTTCTCAACGAGAACTTGCATTAATCATCCTCGGAAAGCTGTTACTGAAGACGAAAACATTGTTTTGACTGTATATATTCCCCACGAGTACCTAGAACAATTGTATGACTTGAAGCAAGATGGCAAGTTAACTGGCCTGTCGTACGTCGAAGTTTTAAATGCATTTATATCGCAGAATGCCTTGGAGATAAAGCTAGACTGCGAAAGAATTACTACTACAATACGTAGATATTGTGGGGAGATAGAAAGCAAAATCGAAAGGTTGCGAGGCCGTGTAAGAACAGAGTACTTGGCGAAGTCAAAATGCATTTCTGTTTACGAGAAGGAAATTGCCAGGGTGTCTGAGGCGAAGAATGAGCTAGAAAGTGCAAAGGCAGTTTGTGATACCTTGTCCAAAGAGAAATACAATTTAAATGAGCAATGCGAGATACTATCGAAAGAGTTGTGTACATTGCAAGGAGCCAAGAAAGAGACTGAACGAAAGCTGGAATGTGTGACAAAGGGAAATCAGGAAGAGTTAAACAAGAATGAAGTACTGAAACAGTACATTGAGAAAATGGCAATCCCAGATAATTGTGAGAATACTGGAAAATATATAGCAGATGTGGGGAAAAGGCAACAGCATCGGAAAATAAAAGAACTCAAAACACAAGTTGAGAGAACTCTTTGGTTTGCTAATACCTATGGACTGCATTTGGAGTCTTTAAAATTATCTGACAATTCTGGTGCTGAATATGAATTGGAATTTACAGCCGGTGGAACCAAAAGAGTTATAAAGATTTACCAGAAACTGAAAAGCAGAAAGTTAAAGAAGGTCTTTTGATCCAGGATAAGTTTTGTGTGGGTGAAGCAGCATACCATGAGCTTTCCATGATCCCGGCAGGTCAAACCTTACCTCGGTCGTACCTGGTTAAACAGTGGAGGAATTCCTTGAATCAGTTGTGTCGCATCGAGCGAACACCTGCCATTCAGAGTTGTGGCATTTCTTTCAATGTCTGGGAGAAAACCGATGCCAATGGTCGAGCAAGTGGAATCTATGATTTCACTAGTCTTATGAGTACCGATAAGAAACTTTTACTTGAAAAGTTGCCAGCAAAGCTGAATGGTGTCATCACTCCTGCTACATGCAATGAAGTTATAAACCTTTGGAAGGTAATCCAGCAGTATTCCGACAGTATAGTTTTTACAACTTTATATGCAGGAACATATAAGCAGGGCTACCCCCCCCCCCCCGGCAAAATTATTGGCCCATTCTGAGAACATTTGGCTTTAAAAATATATGTTCCTAATTAGGCTCAGTACAGCAAAATTGTAGGGTGAAAACGCAGGAAATAGCATTTCAAGGGTTCAAATTCTAAAATTCTCTGGGGAAACCCACCTCTGGTTT
>CACRXK020005698.1:5131-25564 GCA_902702795.2 Paramuricea clavata
TGAGTATATCATTTTTTAGCTATCCAGCTTCAGATAGACAATTTCTTTATTTTGTATATGAACTACATACAATTTCTACATGTACTTACACACAGCTAGTCGTTCTACACAAGGATCTTTCGTATTTCCACTTTCTACATTTAAATAGTAGGTCATAATACACTGCCCTCGATCGTAGCTGAGATACACGCATATCAGTCGTGAGACTCCTTTGTCTGGCATCACCAAACTCTTTCTCGGCACAAACTTTCATTACGTCTGTTGCGTTTAAGACGTCGTTCCTCGGTGTAATTTGGTATTGAGACGTCGCTATTTTGTAGGTAGATAATTGACAATTCTGTTCAGCTTATGGAGGCACTGGGATTATAGCTTCCAGAAGGTTGCGCATTCCACTGGTAGCAAGTGCGCCACTCGTTGTGTGGGAATGCTGGTTAAAATGCGCCATTTCAACCGGCTTTGCGCAAGGTATACCACCAAAAGCTTTACAGAATTGAAGGTTGTTGTATTAAACTGTCGCTGCGAGATTCTATGTGGGTATAATTTGAATGCTATATTCCCGCGCGCGCTATTTTAAACTTTTCCCGGTCGGGTAATTGATCCCCTGTAGGCTGTGTAATAAAATCTCGATCTGACGGTGTAAACATAAGCCGTTTACGATTATAGAAGAACTATGGATGGAATCGATTTGCGAATTACTCAATTATATGTTAACAAGCCCAATTTTTACTTTGCTCGTTGCTTTTTGGACGAAGTCGGATTTGATTTGTACGTGGGTGACCTCCCTAGTGTACAGAAGAAATCTGATACTACGAAAGATTCCTACTGTGAACAATAGTTCGAAGTCCAATTCCCGTTGCAGTTACAATAAAAGTCTGGCCTTTATAGCTGTCACAGTCACAGTTCGATACTTGCTAGCTGTAATTTCGATATGACTGGACCAGTATGTTTTGTTGTTGCAAAATATCCTAGAGGAAAACAAGCTCCTTAGAGAACAAAATAATAGCCAATACAAGTACAGGGAGTGAGAATGCGCTGAAGAATTTCAACGAGAAGATGGATATCCGCATTACTCGATCTTATTCTGAGAGACGAGTCAGACACTCAGACAAACGGGAAAAAATATACAGAGAGTGCCCAAGAGCAAGGCTTGCAATGTAAGTACATGTGAAACGTTTATTACCTCCGCCAGGAGGTTATGTAATCATCTGGGTTTGTATGTGTGTGTATGTGTGTGTGTATGTGTGTGTGTATGTGTGTTTATGTGTGTATGTGTGTGTGTATGTGTGTGTGTATGTGTGTGTGTATGTGTGTGTGTATGTGTGTGTGTATGTGTGTGTGTTTGTCTGTGAGCACGATAACTCAAGAAATACCAAACATATCCGTACGAAATTTTTTGAATGCATTTCCCATCGGCTAAGGAAGAACTGATTAAAATTTGGTTGAATTTGGTTAAAATTGAACGAGAAATGAACAAAATTTTGTCTTGCTTTTCCCGGTCAATTAAAATATATTACTGAACGCGTAATTAGGACGTGTATAATTTATACACTCAGTGCTAAGACAGTAATGAGATGATACACCTCATTAAGCTTCGGCCTTCATTATCTATTGTCTTAGTTGCATTTCACGCGACCGAAATTCAATGTCTAAAACAAGGCTTACGGAGTTACGCATTATTACGTTCAGCAAAGTGCCAGTCCATTCAAATTCTAACAACATTAGATTACTTCAATACAGGGTGTATAAAAAGAACGCAACCTCGGAATTTCCCAAGAAATTGACATTGTTTTAAAGACAAAAGATTTTAGCTGCCTGGGAATTTAAAATAGCACAACTGTGAAAATTACTGCACGCGCGAGTGCATAAAGCAAAATTTGTGCATTTATTTAATGACACTTAAAAACTTTTTATTTTACAAGTACTGTACAGTACAACAACAGTAATATGTTCTATTAGCAATTCGATTTCAATTCGCGGGGGCCAGAAATCTTTTATGCTTACAGTGCGTCTACTGTAAGTGGGGCCACTTAGAGAACACTAACCAATCACATTGCAGAACAGAAAGTGAAAAAATCAACAAACGGCGCATTAGCCAATCAGCATTAGGGCAAAAACAATTCGAACAAATAAACGAATGTCAAACGGTAAAAATAGACATGTAAAAGTAAACATTGCAGTTAATGGCTTCCTGAATCTTTCTTTTGATTGGACGAGCTTTAGTTTGATTAGATTTTTCTTTCTGTTCTGCAATGCGATTGGTTAGTGTTCTCTAAGTGGCCCCACTTACAGTAGACGCACTGTAATTATAAAGTGGATTTCTTAGGAAATTCCAAGGTTGCGTTTCATTTCCGAGTAACGGGCGGAGGTATGCAGTCTCTGAGTGCCCTCTAGTTTATACAGTGTATATTTCCGTTTACAATTGTCAGACAATGCATCATTGCTTCGTACAGTATATGGATATAAAAAAAACTTTGTCCATTTGACCATTATAAAAATACAGTTTATTTGAAATATTGGCTCCAAATTTGAAATCATTTTCAAAATCAATGACATATACATATATCACTGTATAGTCCAGTCAGTCCAGTATTTTTTAGCTAAATACAGCACAATGGATTCACCGAATTAGTCTTTAAATTATATTATATTATATGCAACTGATTATTACCTGCTTCTTAAAATTGCCAGTATTAATTTCATACATTCGAGTGCCTCAATACGATAATGCCTTCGTAGCCTGTTCATGCATATATAGAAGCCAGACTGTCCTGCAGACAGTACGAGATGCGGGATGAATTTCTCTTGTGTTTATATGAGAAAAATTCATCCCGCTTGCCGGGACAATTTTGTCATTCTGTTTGATATATTTTATTGTTTTGACAGTAAGTTAAAAATAGCTTGCGGCGGTATATTTGAACTTTCATCCTGGAAAACGGCCTATAGCCCGCTCGTGAGTGTTTATATGCAGAAATTTCCATCCCAGTAAGCGAGATCTCGCCTCTTTCGAGCAAGATCTCGGCAATCTGGCAGCCCGCTTGTCTATATAAATGCGCAGCAATTTTTACTATAAAAATAACTACACAGTGTGAGCGAGATCTTGCTTACCGGCCTATCTTGCTTAGCCTTAGGCCTAAAACTTGCGGATTTTGTATTGTAACTATGACAAGATAGATAGATCATAAGCAGTATAATGTACAACTATAGCAGCGTACTAGGATTATTTGCCAAATCAAAAGCCCTAAACCCAACTCTTTGCGTGCTTAGAGTTTAAGGTTTTCGAAGGATAACCTTTTTTCAATTAGCTGTTACCATACAATATAATGTTGCTAATATTATCTGTGTTCATTTTTAGAAACTGGCAAGAACATTCAAACATCTTAATAAAGTTAACTGGAGCCAGGAAAGAGTGTCAAAGGTGGCAGATGGCCTCCAACGATGGAGTACATGCCATCCGACAAAAGTGAGCTAGATGGACGAAGAAAATTATAGGGTGAAACAGTACAACGTGCGAAAGTTTGCCTGGGAAAGCAAAGAAGAATCGATAAAGAATCACTAGGATTTTCTGCCTGGACTATCAAGGAGAGTCATGACTCATAATAGCGAGGGGAACCATCGAACCTGGCAAACCAGCAAACACGGCCAACTGTCCATGCAGATTGGGCCGACATATGAGGTTGAAAATGGACCAGCGCAAGTCGCAGATGTTGACACAAATCCGCCACTATATAGAAGGAACGGGATCGTTATTTACTTGAAATACATTATGAAACAGCTACCAGTTAGGACCAGCGCTAAAAATTTAAGGATTTGCATTATTCGCTTGGCTTTGCCCGCTCTGTTTTAGTCTTAATTGCCTTTTACCGTTTCCAGGGCAATATAAGTGAATTTAGCTTGTACACTGTAAATTTCAAGGAGTTCAATCAACTCAAAATGTTTTATTTTGTAACCAAAAAGGTCTAAAACGTCTACAGAATAACATTTTGGAGTTAATTATACAGACTCCTTGAAATTTGCAGTGTATTGTACATAAATTGGCAACAATTTTTGCCAGCTGAAAAGAATTTTCCAAAGAACGAGTCACAAACATTAGTCACTTTTATCTTACAAAGCCAATCTCAAAACGTGATAATTTTAGGTTCCGTTTTTATACTGGGTCTTTGTCCGCACAAATCCGTTTTCGTATAGTGTTTTCTATATTTCCTTGTAAACGGATAACAATATCGTACGTGAGCACGCTATGCGAGAAAGGATTAGTCTGGGCTTATTATAAATGTTTCAGTTCGATATATAATTTTAATTTCATTTTCATACATGAACGGGTGTAGTATATGTATATGTATATGTTATAATAAATTTATTTTAAAGATGAACGCGTGTTGTATATTTGAGTTAATGTTGCATTTCATCATTACAAAAGATTACTCTGATTTTTACATGTTCTTACAATAATTACCGAAGCATGAACCTTGAGTCAAGCAAGACCGGGTTTTTGTAATTATGATCCATGAATTATACTGTATTGTCAGAAAATATGACACAAATTCGAGATTTTCAATTTAAAAAGCGCAATAAAAAGCCCAACGTCACAAGCGATGCAACTTATTGCAAATATAATAGAGCGACTAAATATAGAACTAAAATGGCACTTACACAAAGTTTAACCAATGTATGAAATGTGATTAATTCATTCTTTATATCGCTTTAAGCGGTCTTTAATCAACTGATTAAATTTACCTTTAATAACCTATAAGCAACACATTTTTGTATGATTAAAGTTGTCTTTAATCAACAATTCTACCAATATTAAAGGTGACTAAATACATCTTTAACCGCATTTTATCGGTCTTTAATCGGCCGAATTAAATGCGCACTTAGTATCCTTTATTGAACTTTGATCTCTGGGTATTAATGTGGTCGTTAATACACTTAATGCAACGAACTAAAGGTGTTAAAACGTACCTTTAATCTCTTTAATAAAACGCATTAAGTGCGACTAAACACGAATAAAATACACCATTAATGTGCGCTTTTCGTCCTGTGCGCATGTAACAACATTTATCGTCATTTTAAAGCTAATTTTTATGCAAACAAAATGTGCGAGAGCCTTCTATTTACGCGCTGGATCCATCATTCAAATTTGTCGACTTACAGCATATGTTAGACTTTGGCGAAGTCCTTCGTCTTTGGTTAGAACGACGGAATGTTAAAGGAAGTAATTTCTTGAAGAGTAAGGAATTTGCGGAAGTCAATTGGCAATTCCAGCTTTTAATTTATGCGCGCAGGGGGTGACGGGAAGTAAGGTATCGTATTGCTGATTATGCTGAAAAATTTCAATAAAAACTGCCGAAACAACCGAAATATTTCAAGATTTACAAGTGTAAGCTATCACTCCGTGTTTACACAGCCGCCATTATGATATCTTACTTCCCATCCTCCCCCTACACGCATAAACTAAAAGCTGCAGGAATTGAATTGTCTATTAGTGGTAGTCAAGTCGACTAATAGCAAGTCTAAGCATTTGTTTGTGCAACACATATGCACAGTTTCATGTCATATATCAAGTTTTTAAGAAAGTCATTGCATATCAAAATTAAGTGTTAAATATCACAAGAATGAAACAAGTTATAAGAGAGTTTTCGCCAATTAGCATCCAGATCTAATTTAAAGTTTCCTAAAATTTGAACAAATTAGAGGCGGACCATTTGATTTTTGAAGGGGGGGCTTGGAAATTTGTTTTTTCAGCCAAGCTGCGCAAGTATTTTTTTCTAGTGAAATATCTGTGCATGGATTTTTTCTCATCTTAACCACTGCAATATTTTTTCTCATACTCAAATTTTTCTACACAAGTATGTAATGACAAGACAATGTCACACTGTATACAACCTCAACTGTTGTGGGAGAGTAAACTCGGGTGGACAGTAATAATGATAAGAAGTTGTTCGAGTGACGAACGGTACCATACGAACCATTAAAGTAGAGAAAACTCTACTTGGCCCGACTGAAATTCGAACTCAAAACTATGATTCAGTTTCAAAATATCAAAAACCCTTGAAGTTCATTCCAGCGACATGATCATGCTCCCAACCTCCCAACTTGACCTGTAGCTCAGTCGGAGTAACTTCTATTATCATGTATACAATTTTTTTGGACATAAATTAGCATTAATGGGAAGGAATCCCTTTCCCAGACGTGTGGGAATATAAGACCTGGTCCAGGGTAGTTTTTCTCTCGCAGACCAGGAACCATTGACGCGGATCTTGAAAGTATAATGGTGGTTTGAAAAAAACGTCGGAGCATAAAGCTTATAGCTGAAGGTTGTTTATATATTATACATTCTTTTAAAATTGAAATTATATTTCTTAATATGCTGTTATCACCAAAGGATGTGCAATCGAATTGGTATGTGGACTTTGGTCCTAAGTCTCAAAGTTTTAGTTTCATCAAACGTGAAATAAAGAAAAGGTACTCGATTCTTATTAATTACATTATTTCAATTGAAATCTGATTTGTGAATTATTTGTCCTCTTGCACTTCATAGTTGCTCAAGTTTTGTATTACCCAAACGTGGTCGTTACTTTGTTTTTTTTTGTGTCTTGAAATTCTAATAAAAATTCGCAGTTTGTAGATGCAAGAATGGTCAGCCAACTCGATTAGCTCTCAATAGTTATTTTTGGAGTCGAGTCACCTTTAATTTATGAATCTTATGTATGTACTTATTATTTATGTGCATATCTATTATTTATCATAATTACTTTGACATTAATGTTGTGCTGTAAATAATCGTGTGACAAATTTATTGTAGCAATTGCAATTACAATTATAGCAATGCAATCATAAAAATTGCATTAGTACTTTAAACAGTTTTGACAGTTATCCACATTAGTGGAAGGGAATTCTATTACTCGAAATTCATTCTGTTACTGTTACTCCTGTTTCTGCTTGGCATTCCAATGTTAATACACCGTGGTTTACATGGAGAATATGGCTTTGATGTTCATGAGTTCAGTATCCTTAAAATATTGGCATAATTCCTTTTATTTGCGTATTTCTGTTCAGAGGCAATCGGTTCAGACCACCTGTTGGGTTTGCGTATTTTAGCAACGGTTTTGGCAACCGGGATAGTTTTACATTATCTTTCTAATTTTACATTGGAGCAGTTAGAAAGGGAAAAAGGATTTTGGTATGTCCGGGATTTTTGTAATATAATTTTCCTGAGAGAATTTGTTACATGGTTATACAAACGGTATTATGGTGTCTGCTTTTGAATGTTAGTTGTGGTACTTGCTGCATGTGGCTTAGTTTGTGGTTGAAATTACTGTGCCATAGTGAATTTTGGTAAATGGTGGCATTTTCTTAAAATGTTTACCCATATTCGACGAGAGAAGTAACAGGCGCTTGTTAAGCGGTGTAGGTAGCAGTTTATTGCGGTTGGTGGATGATTTGATGCTTAATTTTGTATTGCGGATTGTCAGTGGGCTTTCTATAAGATTTGTAATTTCCAATATGAAGGTCGATTACTCGTTAAAGAACATATTAATATAAGTTACATATGCGAGCCATTCAGCATTACCATCATTGCCCATACCTGAATGGATAATGTTCTCAATCAATATAGCTATAGGCAACAGGGTAACCTCGCTGTTTTTTTAAACTACAAATATATACTCAAGTTATAAACATTACATACTGGCAACGACATGTTGTCCAGAAATTTATTAATCTTAGTTTTCCAAACTATTAAGATATCGGTATTTCGTGCTATGATTCGATCTTGAATATATTGGCGTCTTGATCCATGCTCGTTCACTTAATGCCGTTCTTAAGAATTCTAACGAATTGTGTCGTTCCTCCACGCTTTGAATATGTGTTTGAATCAATATATAGGCAAATAAGTCTCACATTTTGTTAAAATAATTGCCAAAAAGATGCTAAAATATACAGTTGTAATACTGTATGACAATGTCTTGTCAGCCATCTTTCCCACGAAATAACTGCACAAGCGCACACACTTTCCACGTGACTATGGGCAACTCGTTTGTCCAGTTTACATGCACAAGAAAGATTATCGGCCTCGACCTTCAAGTCTACGGTTTGCAGGCGGGTACAAAGCCTCGGGAGAAACGAATAAAAAAATGTCATGTGTGTATTTCTAGTTATAATAGGCTGCAGTCGTTATATTTCTTCTGCTAAGAGTTAAATACGGAAATCGTGTGACCTACAGATAAAAGCGCGTTATCTGCTAGCCGAGAGAACTGTCATCTGTAGGTTGAGCCAGATGTATATCTGATTTTATAGCTACAATCTCGAATATAACCCTTGAGACTATTACAGCCAATATTACAAAGTAGTTGAACATTGACAAAACAAACTTTGTCTCCAGTTCAATGTTGTAAATAACGCCGAAACAACTTTTGGAAATATAGGCTACCATGACACAAGCTCAACATTTAGTTCGGGGAGCAGGGGGGGCTAATAAGGGCAATATGATTCTGTTATTTCAACATGGCGTTTGCAATAAAAATATGTGAATTTTCTACAGGGAGAAAAATAGTCTTAACCAGTAATGTCCAAGATTGTAGCAAGCAGCAGTTCTACATAGACGAAAAAAGCGTATGAAAGAACAGCGTTTTTGTGAATATTTTCTGTGCAAAAATCAGACATGTCTCTCGCCACGATAACTCAAAAGATATAAACCCTACGCACGTATTAACACTAACATTTGTGGGGCTGCTAGAAATATTCTAGAGATTTAATCGTAATTCAATTTGGTGCATGAAAATTAATAAGCAAACGTTTGTCTTCCTTTCTTGGGCAGAGCAAACTGAATGCGTACTTAGCCCATTGTATAATTTATGCATGATACGTGGCATAATTTGTGGTGGTATGCAGTATATATCTGAATGCCCTCTAGTATACAGCTAATTTAAAAAAGATTGTCCTTTTCCAACCTTAAACTCAAACCATAAACCTTAAACTCTAAGGCCGCAGAGCTTAATGGGGAGCACAAGTTTCGAGCTTAGAAGTTGAATCTTGCAGCTATTTGTGAATGAATTGTTCTCATAAGGAGATATTTACCATGTATCTAAGAAATGGCCTAATGTATGATTTCTAAACTGATTAAATGACGCTCCCATTAAGCTTTTATACACCCTTAGAGTTTAAGCTTTACACCCTTAGAGTTTAAAGTTTGCAAAGGACAACCTTTTTTGAATTGACTGTAATGAGATATTATAAATCTTCAATTGTCGCTGCTCCGCTTTTGTTGTTTGGTATGACAAAGCGTTATTTGTACGTTGAAGGTGTATAACAAAAATAAAATATTTTATATATATAATAAAACAGTTGTGATATAATCTGAAATTATCAACTCTTGTTATCTGCTAGCTATCTGCCTCGCGTTCGGCTCGTTATCATAAACATCTCATCCACTAACTATTTATTAACTGCATGTACACGAAATGTAGTATACAGAAAATAATCATATATATAGATTATAGATATATCATCAGTAAAGTAATTATGATCACAAGCTAATAAAATATGGCCGAAATATATTAAAAGTTGGCCTATATATTTACTATTGCGTCTTAGCCGCTGTGTCGGAATTATCATTGTAAGCAAATTCTGAAAGCAGCGATCACGTCCTTTGCTCAATACCTGCAAATTACGTAGATTAAATCGTAAAAAGAGATATTACATACATTCCAATATCAGTAATGATGTTGAATCAACCCGGTTAGTCCAAAAGGTCCAAGATTTCGGTATCAAATATATAGACAGATTCCTGATACACTAGTTAAATTTACAAAAGATAATAATTAAATTTATGCAAGAATTTTAACAATTATTTCCCTAAACAATTGCCAACAGCGGGTAGCATGCACACATGGATTGCGCTACGTAAACACAAAAGTGTTTTCCTTTTGCAAATGTAATTGTAGATAATATAACATTTCATGAATATAAAGTTGTGTATTAAAGTACGAACAAGCTTTCGTTGGCACGGATTGAACTACCTGAAAAATAAGGAGAATTTCGAGCGTATAAGGAAGATATATGAAGTAGAATGGTAGCTAGCCTAAACAGAGAGCACAAAATTAACGTTATAGTGACGATAAATAATAAATTATTTATTATTTATCGTCATTTTGTGTTCTGTATTTTGTTTGCATATTGTATGTGTATAGTGCTGAAGGTGTAACTTCACACAGTAAGAATGTGTTTTTATTTTTGGAACATATTCTTATTCCCTGCAGTGGAAAGAAGAGACTTACATGCATGTTGCTAATGCCAGTTGAACACTTAATTTCTTTTATGAAATAGAACATTGCAAGCATGCATGCATGTTCAAGGGTATCGCATACATACAGTTGATTCCGTTTGACCGATAGATATATTTTTATACAATATATTTTCACACAACAAAGCATTAATTTATATGCAGTATGTGCATCAAATTAGGATTTCCATCAATGTTGGGATTGATTTTATTATAATTAATATTAGCCAAGTGAACATTATTTTGTGTGACCTCCTTTTGATTTTAGAATATAGCTTTAACTCTTTCTGGCATAGTTCAACAAGAGTTCTATAAGTACTACTGGCTAGGGTTATTCCAGCATTGATTAAGGACATGCTATACAGTAGGTTGTCTTTACTTGTGGTATCATGTTTCACTTTCTCTTGTTTCAAATGGTCCCATAAATTCTCAATGGGATTTATGTCCCGAGATTGAGGAAGAAAATTTTGTAACAACTAAATCGCCTTTCTCATGCTTTCTTCTTAAATAATTTTTACACATGTGAGAAGGGTGGTTCGGATCATTATCCGTTGCAAGACAAATCTCCTTCCACACAACCTTGAGCTACTGTAGATGGTATAGTGTGATCTGGTTGTTCTGGATTTCTGCCTCAACTTCTAGCCAGACTTAAATCCTATTGAGAATTTATGAAAAGTGAAACATAATCCCACAATTAAAAGCAGCCAACCAATAGCATGTTGTTAATCAATAGTTCTGGAATAACCTTGAAAACCATCAATACTAAGAAAAACCATATTAAATACTAAGAAAAAAACCATCAAAATTTGTTCAGTCTACATGTATGCCAGGAAGAGTTTAAGCTGTTTTAAAATCAAAAGGAGGTCGCACAAATATCAATATAATATTCACTTGGCTAATATAGTATAATCAATTCCAACGGTATTATTCGGCTTATTTGTTGCACATATAGGAGTGTGTTGTGTCAAAATGTATTGTATATCAATATAAAAAGGCAAGATCATATTGACTGGACTCAGACTTTTGACCAGTGGCGTATAAGGTGGCTTTTCAAGGTGACTTTTCCAACTTATTTAACTCCAAGGAGAAATGTCTGGGAAAATAATTTTCAGAATTGTCCAAGATTTCACTCCCAAAATGCTTGAAATCGCATTTCAGGGGATCTAGATTTTAAAATTTTCTTGGGGGTGCAGGCCCCCGATCCCCCCCCCGCCCAAGACGGTGTCATGCCTTGCATGAGTTTGCCCCCCCCCCCTTCCAAAATGAAGGTTTGCGTAGTACGCCAATGCTTTTGACCCCCACTGTATAACGATGAACTACTTGTAATGTGGAAGCCAGGAGAATCAAATGCGAAGTCCTTTGTCGTTATATTTTCTCCTTTTATAACAATCCTTTTATTTGACAAATCAACTTCCATATCATCCTCCAAAATTATCAATCACAAAGATCAACCCATCTTCTCCAAGTAAAACAACATGATCTAGCAGCATGCGTTCGCAAAGCACGTTGGGCTGACAATGACAATATTTCTAAGGGGCGGGATTACAGTTGGCGCGCAATAGATAGAAGCCGTTTAATGCGTGCCATGCACTTCGTTGCCACTGTTGTTTTTGCTAAATAAAGTTGTCGATAACTATGTCCATAGTGAAAGTTAATTATTTACGACTATTATGCTGCAAAGAGAGCAACGCTCGTTTTTATGATAGAAGAAAATCTAATGAGTTTCTCTTACGATGGATTCGAAACATGCACGTCTTACAACCGAAGTTGACGACACGGAAGTTGATTTCTCGTCGTCTTACTTCAACTTTCAAATAAAAGGATTGTTAGAGGAGAAAAATATCACGATAAAGGCCTTCGCATTTGCTTCTCCTGACTTGCACATTACAAATATAGTTCATCGCTACATCAACAAAATCTAAAATTTGATTTCGTCTACAATATTACATCTCTGTTTGCAGAAATGGGCTTTCCGTTTTGAAAACAACGGCCTTTCTTGTTTATCCGCCACATTTCTCTAAATCCAACTGTAATCCCGCCCCTTTGGCTCTAGAATTTACGGTCAAACGGAGTCCGCTGTGAACTATGAAATGGTTCTCTGACTGCATGCATGCATGTAAATATTTATTTTCACAAGTTTTGGCTATATGACTTGATAGCCTTCGACGAGTAAATATTGTAGAAATATTTACAGTCAGAGAGGTTTCGTGTGACGTTTCATCCCCATAAGTTATTATATTGATATACTGTATATTGATTTTGTATTTTAATTTTAATATTTATTTGTTAATAAATTATTGTTTTTCAAGCACGTTTTGAATGGTTTAATGGCGAAATGGAATGCAATTTTGATCATTTTAACCAATTTAAATGTTTAATCAATTTTAATTTGGTCATTTGAAATTGGTTAAAACGACCAAAAAAAATTGGTCGTTTGAATGCGTCTGAGACAACCAGTTCAAATTGGTCTTTTTAACCAAATAATTAATTGGTCAAATTGACCATTTCTTTATTGGTCAAAACAACCAATTATTTCCGGTTGTTTTGACCAATAAATAATTGGTCAATTTGACCAATTAAATAAATGGTCAATTTGACCAATTATTTTTTGGTTAAAACGACCAATTTAAACTGGTTGTCTCAGACGCATTCAAACGACCAATTTTTTTTGGTCATTTTAACCAATTTGTTTTTACTGTGTAGGCTCGAAATTCTTCTTATTTTAATTTTCAGGTAGTTGAATTGATAAATAATCTTGATCGCCATGATTGGTTTATATGAATACCAATTACCATGATCTGACATGCATGCACTGAAACACAACTAGCAAAATTTACCGTATTTACTCGTTTGAGCGCCGCGGCGTTCTTTAAATTTTCAGAGCTTCAGATGCGGCGCTCATTCGGTGGCGGCGCTTAATCGGGGGCGGGGCTCTTTAAAAAAGATTTTCTTTGTGAATTATAACAAGAACTTTTAACAGTAAAATAAACCGAGTTTTAAATGTCTCTGTCACTAAATGTTTCCATTTTGTCGGCGAAAAGTTTTTTCACTGTTTAGTGGCGCGCTCATTTGGGGCGGCGCTCTTTAAAAAAATTTGATCTCAAATGCGGCGCTTATTCGGGGACGGCGCTCAATCGGGGGCGGCGCTCAATCGGGGGCGGTGCTCAATCGAGAAATACGGTATGCAAGAATCTTAATTAAAGAATTTTCTAACAGCGTGTAGCATGCGAGTGCACAAATTTTCAAATATTTAACAAATATTGGGCAAGGTTTTTGTGATTTTCAAGGTCGAGGTAAGCGCGAGGCTGATAACGCTTACCGAGACCTTGATAATTTTGCGTATCGCAAAAACCGAATTCAATAATTGTTTTATTATACATTTGTTTGTGTTAAATCGATACCGCTTGCTAATCATCGCAGGCTCATTTGCAGATAACTCAGTTATCTGCCCGGCCAGCAGATAGCTGAATGTTCTGTACGTTGCGTGATTGCGCGATTTAACTGTAAGCTCTTAGCCAATCAAATTGCTTTTACCAACTACAATGTATATAAATATAGTTATAGATAATATTATATTTCATGAGTATAAAGATGTATATAAAACTATTGTAGATTGAATGTCAAATGCGTTAAGTACTAGTTAAACATGAGCACTCGCTCTTTATCTGATATACAAACTTGAACCGAAGCCTAGAAACTCAAATCTGAAGTTTATGTAAATCACGATAAATCTTTATTCAATTTACGAACATTGATTTAACATTAACTTCTTTTGTATTATCCACATGAATAATACTAATAGTTTCAAAGTCAATAACAGTGCCTTAGTTATATCAATTATGGCATTAATACATTTTTGACGAAATTTTCACTCAACTCTTTCCGTCAAAAAATCCTTGTGCACTGATTTTTTTTCTTCTTTTGCTTCCAGTGCCGTAGCCAGAACGATAATTGGGGGGGGGGAGGGGCAAATATTCATATATTCGTGTTCACATATCATAAAAACAATTGATTTCAAAGAAATTAATAAAGCAGAACACAAATATATGAATATTTGCTCCCCCCCCCCTCCCAGATAGTTTCCTTGTTTGACACACTAATTCATTGATTAAATAATTGATAAATATAATATATAAATGAATTATTCATTTGCTTCTGTTTTCTTTGCTTGGATGCTTGACTGATACATCAATATTTAGTTTAGTTTGAATTCCTATCGTTTGTCTTGGCTCACAGGAAAAAAACGGACAAACAAACAACTCAATTACAAAGGTTTAACTATGAGCACATTTATCGTAACATAACCAAGATAAATGACATAGACTTTTTGGTAACTTGTTTTGCTGTATTTATCAATTTATAGATGTTTCAATTATTGAATTAGACTAGCCACCTCCGCACGCATCGCCTTTAAATTATCGAGCAAAATTTCTTGCAGGTAAATTTGTAAAGTAAGTGAACTACGAAATGACTGCGGAGGAGGCTAGAATTAGACAACTTATACAAAGTGAGAGTATCATTAAAGCATTCAGTATAAAGTCATAGATAACATATACTGTATCATTGAATCCTCGAAAGACAGCCGCAAAACAGTTTGTTCATTTTGGCCACACTGTAGATATTTAAGAAAGTACTGAGATAAAAATGGTCAGTTAACATTTATTCGAAAAAGTAAAGGCTAAACTCTTTCCTTTATATAACTTTAGTTATTTTTCTGATTTTATCCAAACCCAAGGATTTTCTGTGAGCCTTTGTCAAAATTTTACCTGCCGGAATCGGATAATCTATATTGGAAGTCCGGGGGAGATTACAAAAAATTACAGTGACCAATAGGAATCATTTCAACATATAACCCAGATATGGTTTTAAAGAAAGAGTGACCTCTGGGAATGAGCACTATGCCATATTTATGTCGGTCATCGATAGGAGACATAGGTGGTTCGGATATTAAATTGAAAGACCCAATGTAGCAATGTTTGTAGGGTAGGTGGTGGTTAGTATCTTATAGTGCAGTTTTAATGCTTGTTTTTAAAAATACGCTCAAAATTTTCGTAATTCATCGTTCGTCTATTTTTTACAAGTTTTCCATTTCATTCTTCTAAAGACGTCATATCCTTTATCTTGGTCGTTTTTAACACAAGTGTCTTCCAGGAATCGTGTGGATATCTGCCTTGACGATATGGATATTGCACATGCTCATTCCTTTTTAATTAATGTCCTAAAATATAAACTGAGTTGAAATGTTTTTATTGGCGTTTTGTGGCACACCAAAAAGGCAGGAAAGAGTTGACCTTTCCGCAAAAATTCAATCACCGAACGTATAATCTTTCATTCAGTTCCACTGAGCTTCATATATATCTGGAGCGAGAACTCGAGTCTAGTTAGGGCCTGTTTATATTGAAGCCGGGCTGGGCCCCTAAGCGAGACAGCCCAGTAAGCAAGATCTCGCAGTGTAGATATTTTTATAGTAAAAGTTATCGTGCGTTTGTATGGACAAGTGGGCTGGCCGAGTTGCCGAGATTTCGCTTGAAAGAAGCAAGATCTCGCTTACAGGGATGGAAATTTCTCCATATAACACTCACAAGCGGGCTAGCCCGGTTGCCCGGATTAGAGTTCAAAGATACCGCCGCAAGCTATTTTTAAGAGGGCGATAACATTTTCTAATGCAAGCACAAAAGAAATTCATCCGGGCTCACTCGCTGCTAAGCAGGCTAGCCCGGCTTCCATATAAAAAGGCCCTAAAAGTGCAGCCAAGATGGCGGAAATTGAGGAAGAATGTTGAAGAGCTTAAAGAGGGCGTCAGTTCCAGTCCCTTTCTATTGTTTTTGTCAGCGCTGTTAACACGAAGCTGGGCAAGGGGAGTATTTTGACTTCGATTTAAAGAAAACACTGTGGTTTGACGAGCTGATAACTTCAGTTAGCGATACGATCCGTTATAGAACATAGTCTTTCGAGACATAGTCTGGAAACTCCGCTAAATTCATTGTTCTATGTTTTTGTTCGCGTTTACGCAGTTTTGTGGACGGTGCACGGTCAGTGAATACATTGTGTTTCAGTATAATGAACCAAACATCCAATAGCAACGTTTCTGTTCAGTCATTCATCCATGCTAATAAACCTGAAACAAAGGATGTGCACGGTGTAAGGTACGGCTCAACATAAAATTCCAGCTCATTCTAACCCCTTTTAAAGTTTGCTGAGTTTCCAGACCATATCTCGAAAGACTATGGTTAGAAAAAAACTTGAAGATCTTCAAAGCTATTGGTAGTCAATTTCCGTCATCTTCGCTTCACTTTTCTCATAGACCGAATGACTGAAGTACTTGCTCCGGATAAACAAGCCTGCGTGGCAGGCCCTCATTTTTACGGGGGGCGGGGGCTTGATTTGCAACGGGCAGGCCAAAATCCTGCCCGTTGCAAATCAGGCCCCCATAAAACTGAGGCTAGAGATAAACATATAGACATCACTGAATAGACCTAAAAATCTTATTTATGTCGTAATAGAAGATGCAGTTTGTTTAATTTAAACTAATCACAACAAAAAATATTTTGAAGACGCCATGTTAACATATAGTTTCGTCCCACCGAGGCTAGATAGATGCAGTCATATCAACACGGCAGTGGCGTAACTAAGAGGAGAGGGGCGCTGTCCCCCAATGATAAGCTGAGATCCGAACAAAGATTTGGGGGGTGGGGGCGATGTGTGAAAATTGATACCTATCTCTTTTGTCTACCAATACATGTTGTACATGTAGTCAGAATGGCCGAGCGGTCCAAGGCGCTAGACTCAAGGTATACACCTTTCCAGTTATACTGGAGTATGGGCAATCTAGTCCACGAATGTGGGCGTGGGTTCGAATCCCACTCCTGACACGTTTTTGTTTCATCGCTCTTTTTATTCAAAATATTTTTCTTTAGTTTACAGCTTATCCGTTATATTCACTAGTACGCGAGTGTATTTTGAAATACCAAGAAAAAATTAAAAACTCCGAATAAACTACGATAATTTTGAATCTAGTTACTCGCACCAGTCTTTTTATCCGCTCTATTTTTTCCTGCAAACGCCGGCATATTCTTGGGGTTGGAGTCCGATTTTTATTTTTTCTTGTCGCTAATTGAAACCGCATGTAACAAGATTTATCGTCATTTTAAAGCTAATTTTTATGCAAACAAAATGTGCGAGAGCCTTCTATTTACGCGCTATATCCATCATTCAAATTTGTCGACTTACAGCATATGTTAGACTTTGGCGAAGTCCTTCGATCGTCTTTGGTTAGAACGACGGAATGTTAAAGGAAGTAATTTCTTGAAGAGTAAGGAATTTGCGGAAGTCAATTGGCAATTCCAGCTTTTAATTTATGCGCGCAGGGGGTGACGGGAAGTAAGGTATCGTATTGCTGATTATGCTGAAAAATTTCAATAAAAACTGCCGAAACAACCGAAATATTTCAAGATTTACAAGTGTAAGCTATCACTCCGTGTTTACACAGCCGCCATTATGATATCTTACTTCCCATCCTCCCCTACACGCATAAACTAAAAGCTGGAATTGAATTGTCTATTAGTGGTAGTCAAGTCGACTTATAGCAAGTCTAAGCATTTGTTTGTGCAACACATATGCACAGTTTCATGTCATATATCAAGTTTTTAAGAAAGTCATTGCATATCAAAATTAAGTGTTAAATATCACAAGAATGAAACAAGTTATAAGAGAGTTTTCGCCAATTAGCATCCAGATCTAATTTAAAGTTTCCTAAAATTTGAACAAATTAGAGGCGGACCATTTGATTTTTGAAGGGGGGGCTTGGAAATTTGTTTTTTCAGCCAAGCTGCGCAAGTATTTTTTTCTAGTGAAATATCTGTGCATGGATTTTTTCTCATCTTAACCACTGCAATATTTTTTCTCATACTCAAATTTTTCTACACAAGTATGTAATGACAAGACAATGTCACACTGTATACAACCTCAACTGTTGTGGGAGAGTAAACTCGGGTGGACAGTAATAATGATAAGAAGTTGTTCGAGTGACGAACGGTACCATACGAACCATTAAAGTAGAGAAAATTCTACTTGGCCCGACTGAAATTCGAACTCAAAACTATGATTCAGTTTCAAAATATCAAAAACCCTTGAAGTTCATTCCAGCGACATGATCATGCTCCCAACCTCCCAACTTGACCTGTAGCTCAGTCGGAGTAACTTCTATTATCATGTATACAATTTTTTTGGACATAAATTAGCATTAATGGGAAGGAATCCCTTTCCCAGACGTGTGGGGAATATAAGACCTGGTCCAGGGTAGTTTTTCTCTCGCAGACCAGGAACCATTGACGCGGATCTTGAAAGTATAATGGTGGTTTGAAAAAAACGTCGGAGCATAAAGCTTATAGCTGAAGGTTGTTTATATATTATACATTCTTTTAAAATTGAAATTATATTTCTTAATATGCTGTTATCACCAAAGGATGTGCAATCGAATTGGTATGTGGACTTTGGTCCTAAGTCTCAAAGTTTTAGTTTCATCAAACGTGAAATAAAGAAAAGGTACTCGATTCTTATTAATTACATTATTTCAATTGAAATCTGATTTGTGATTTATTTGTCCTTTTGCACTTCATAGTTGCTCAAGTTTTGTCTTAGCCAAACGTGGTCGTTTCTTTGTTTGTTTTTTTGTGTCTTGAAATTCTAATAAAAATTCGCAGTTTGTAGATGCAAGAATGGTCAGCCAACTCGATTAGCTCTCAATAGTTATTTTTGGAGTCGAGTCACCTTTAATTTATGAATCTTATGTATGTACTTATTATTTATGTGCATATCTATTATTTATCACAATTACTTTGACATTAATATTGTGCTGTAAATAATCGTGTGACAAATTTACAATTTCTTTTTGCGGTTTACAAGGAAGAATATTATGCCAGCCAATTACCACCTTGCTAATGAAGAAATAAAGAGTGTAAATATAAAAAAAAACCTCGCTATATTCATCGTTGCCCATGTGGTTGCAAAAGCCAATCGAATGCCGAGATTCTTAAGACGCCATTGTACGCAGCTCGCCAACATCCACTGCCGTCGCCTGCTATATCTGACATTAGTAAGATCTCACCTGTCTTACGGCAGTGCGATTTGGTCACCCCAAGGATAATGACGAGACCTCGTTCTAATAGAAGGCATTCAAAGACGGGCAACAAAGTTCATCACGCAAGACTACCATTCCTCGTACTCTTCCAGATTGAAAAGTTTAAATTTACTGCCAATCTCCTACTGGTTTGAAATTAAAGATCTAACATTTTACTATAAATGCAAATCTGGTGGCTACGAAGTAGATATAGAGCAATATTCCACTCAAACTTCCCTTCACACTACTCGTTTCAGTTCATCCGACCAACGCCGACCTAACCTTTGTAAATCCTCAACCTTCAGATCATCCTACTTTAAAGTGTTTATGAAACGAAATTTTCGGGTCCCTTTTTTTGGGATATTCTGATAGAGTTTTTTAGGCTGAATATCGTGAGCTAATCCGTTTTTGACTTAGCGATATAGAAAGTGCCTTATTTTGACTCTGAAAGTGGCATTTTTTGACAATTATACGTCCGTGTTAGACGCGCGGTCACATTTCATGTGTGACGTCACTGGTTAGAGTCGTTCTAGCAAACATGGCAGCTATAGATAAGCGTGAAGGAGCTTGCGGTACAAAAAGTAAGAAACAGTTGGGGAAATATTGCGTTGCTGGTGGACCTGGTAATATCAGTTGTAAGAATAACTCCACCGTCCAAGGAATATCCATGCATGGATTCCCTAAGACTGAAGGAACTCTGCGAAATTTGTGGATAAAGTTTGTCCAACGACATCGACCTAACTGGCAGCCATCGCCATATTCGGCATTATGCTCGGCTCATTTTGAGGTACATTTCTACCTCCAGCGTCCAGACATCACTGTTAACCAGTTAGACACAGACAACTCCTTTCAAACAAAGAAAATGTTGGACAGAAAGATAGCCTATCCTACGATTGATACTGTTCAGCCTGAGCGAGAAGTGCATAATATTTCTGATCGTGAGCATAGAAAGGTATGATTGTGTATAAATATGTAGTTTGTTGACAAAAATTGAATGTGTTGTATTTATCTCGCAAAGTATATTTCTATACATTTA
>CACRXK020005699.1:0-12404 GCA_902702795.2 Paramuricea clavata
GTTTTCAGATCGTCGGATTCTGCCGAAAAAATTGGATTTTGGATCTGGCGAATATTTTACACGGACTTGCGGATCTTATTAATACAACAGATTGCGGATTTATCTAATATTTTGGCTCAGATTGTGGATTTTGCTTGCAATTTAGTTCGGATCCTAGATTGTGACTTCACAGGAGAGCTTTTAGCGGATCCAAAATTAGACAAGACCATTGTCGGATCGGCGGATTTTGCTTCAAATTTTGGCGGATTTGTATACGGTATACCCCTATTCACACACACCCCCCCCCCCTTCTAACTGTCGAGGGCCCTTAATTGTTTTTGAACTAACCCTACCTAATGAGCAGCGTTACGCTACAGCTGGCTACAGTATAGTAATTTATAGAGCTTCGTTTTCATGATTGAAGTCGGTTACAGACGAGCAAGTTTTCTTTGACAAGTTTTTATGTGACAAGTTTTATTTGCTCGTCTGTACGCGCAACTTTGATTTTTTTTTATGACAAGTGCACTTGTTCAAAAGCTAGCATGCTAGCTTTTGAATAAGTGCACTTGTCATAGAAAAAATTGTCAAAGTACAAATTTTGTTCGTCTGTGCACTTGCTAAATAAGACTTGTCACATAAAAATTTGTCATAGAAAACTTGCTCGTCTGTAACCGGCTTGAGTCTTTATCTTGTAATACTGTAATTCTTGTTCAAGTGATGACACGTTTACGAAATCATAAACGAGGTTCGATAGCCAAGGCAAAGTACTGTACTTTCCAGAATGGTCCCCATCTAATAAAATTTCGAAATAAACTCTTCAAATTTTGTGCACTTACTAAATTTGACATAGTGTATTTGAATCGACTCAAGGATCAATAATGGGTTCGCAAGGATCAATAATGGGTCCACCTATATTTAACATATATGTCGCGGATCTCCAATCATCGGTATCCTCCACGTGTCACAGCCTCGTCCCCAGGCTCCAACTCAGACGCGCGGGTTCCGACGCAAAACGTGTCACCAGTGCGCCGGACGATGGTACCATTTATACCCACGCAAGGCCCGCCGGACTCGGAAAATGCCTTTCTACGATAAAATCAGACCTCGTTAGTATCGAAAACTGGGCTGAGAAGTGTAACTTAGCCATCAATCCTACCAAAACCAAATATATGCTAATCAGCACCAAACAGTGGTCGACCCGTCCACTCTCTAGATAGCTTAGAAGCTGACTTGAGTTAACAATACTGCCACAAAAAGAGTACGTTCAGCAAAGCTACTTGGAACGCACAAGTTGTAACAAACCTGCAGCAGACTTGTAGCAATGCCGTTCCAACAACTTGTCAACAGGATGTGTTCGCACTGCTTGTTCCCAATGTTCCTTGATGGCTTGTTGACAACTTGCTACAAGGTTGCTGATCTCAACAGACTTGTTACAAGTTGTTCCAACAACTTGTTATCGTCCTGCAATTCAACAATCCGTCAACAAGTTGCGAGTGACAACCTTGTAGCAACTTGATAAAATAACAAGCATTGTTACAACTTGTTGACAAGCTTGCTACAAGCCTTGTTGCGAACACATCTTGTTGACAAGTTGTGAGATTTTACAACCTGTTACGCCCCTCTCACAACTCTGAGAAAGTTGAAAAACATTTTGCCCTTTACAGTCAAAACGGAAATACCTGCACACTTCCGCTTGTGTAGTTTGTTAATATTTCTGTGTTGGTTTGAAACGTCACAGCATCTGTCTGTTGTTTGACATTACGTAATAATCCGGTGCGTGATGGATCAAATTAACATACTCGCGCTTGACCGCGATCTTCATTTTAATACCGTGAAGTTTATACTAAATTCGAATCCACTATATGTGAAACTATCTATATATATATGCCATCTACATTTACCGTACGAAAGAACTCGAAGGAACTCTATCGCTTGAGGGACAAGAGGACACCAAAGTAAGGGCATTTTATTCTATAGTCTAGATTTATAGTTCATAGCTCGATCGCGTGTGCATACACTTGTACAAATTAGCGTTACTTATAATATGTTATTATGGTTACTGTTTTATGCATTTCGTAGGTAAATTAGGTTAGCTTATTGTTGTATTTGTTATTCAGTATTGTTTGTTGCCGTATTTTCTCTATAGTTTGAACTCGTCTGAATTGATTATTTAAGATTATATCAATAAAGAATACAAACTCTATCTCGTGATCTCGTCTGCGTCAAAGGCGAAGTTTGAAACACTTACGCACCTCAAGCAAACACCCCGTAGGCTTACGAGTATTTGAAAAACGCTGCGCAAGAGCCTACATTTCTGTAGGAGAAAATGTTCTCGAGTGAGTATTTCATAATTTCCAGACCGCGCGCAAGTAGAGTCGTAGACTTGCTCCAAGTCTCTCTTTCATTGTCATATAGTATCGAAACTATAGTGTAAAATATTACATTACATGACGTAGTACGGAGGGGCGGAGCGAGAAAGAGAGACTTGTCAACTTCGGAAAATCTCGGTTCAAAACTGAACCGAAAATGCAAGACTTGTTTTATTTGTTTTCTGTCAGTGTTTATATGCATTGATCTAGCACAGTGTAAATAACATGAGTTCCATTATAGTAAATAATACAGAAAGAAATTGAAGGAAAACAATTAAAGCAAGTCTTGCATTTTCGGTTCAGTTTTGAACCGAGATTTTCCGAAGTTGACAAGTCTCTCTTTCTCGCTCCGCCTCTCCGTGCTACGTCATGTAATGTAGACTATAGTGGATCGATACTATGACAATGAAAGAGAGACTTGGAGCAAGTCTACGACTCTACTTGCGCGCGGTCTGGTCTCTGGAAATTATGAAATTCTCACTCGAGAACATTTTCTCCTACGGCGACGAGTCGACGACGTGGTTGCAATTTTTGCCTGTCTTGCACATTATCTTGCGCATTCTGAGTTTAGGGTCAGGGGCGAAGACAGATTAGAGATTCATGTCTAGCTGTTTATTATTGCTGACCCAAATCCTTACCTAGATCAGGACAAAACAGCGAGACATGAATCCATATCCCGTCTTTGTTCTTCCGCCATCGTTCACAACGAATATTTTGGCAAAATTCGTTGAACGAATTCCGAACGAAGGCAGAAGGACAGGGTCAGGGCAAGATTTAGGGTCAGTATTCATAAACAGCGACACATGGGAAGACACGCCGAGCAACCACCAGTGACGTCCAATATGCGCAAAATAATGTGCAGACAGCAAAAATTGTCAAGTACGCCCAGTGAACTCTAATAATAACTGGAAGGCTAACTCTTATGATGAAAGTCTATGATTCGTTGAAGCCGGCGCGCGGGAAAATCAGCTTTCAAAAGGACTAAGGAGAGTTTCGAGGAGTGAAAAAAATTCTGTCAAAAGTTTGTTTTCGAGCAAAAATTTGCAAGAAAAACACTTTTCCCATGGGAATACAGCAATGATTGGGATTTAAACCAAGTTTCCGATTAGTTCCGACTGTTTTACATCTCTCTGCAGCAAAAAGTAAGGACGTTTGCTTTTGTATTTTGAAAAAATGACGAAAGTTTGGACGTGCCGAAGGAAATCTCGCCGTTCAAACCAAAAATATATACTATAAAACATTTTGACAGTCCCAAAACTTATGTTGTACTAAACCCCAGGTATTGTTATTGATCCTGAGCTTTTAGTCCTTGTTTTAGTCGCTCTTAAACATAAATAAATTGGCGTTTTTCAAGTGATGTTATTTTCGTCATCGGCATCTTGTTGGCCACTATGAGCACTTTGAATATGGCAATATTTTTGTCAATTTTCAAATGCTTTTTTTTCGACCTTAAAACGTTAAATCTTCTTGAAACTTCGCATACAGATGTATTTTGCATGGGTATAAAAAATTCCTGAGGTATGACGTCTTAGTTTTATCTTAAACTTCCAAAAACTCAGAAAAAGCAGCCTAAAACGCGCGGTTTTTCAGACCGTTCATGCTTATGGTCGTGTTTTTCGCATTTTTTTTGCTAATTCGTGATTTGTTTGCTTTGCGAATATTAAATTCATTTATCATACTACTGATATAAATTAAATTTGGTAGTATAACTAATATTTTGGGGCAAGATTTTTCTGATCAAAAAATGTGCATATTTTGAAAAAAAAATTAAAAAGGACTGGGTCTACCTACAAAAAAAGCTTCAAGCACGGCTTCAACTTCCCCCCCCCCCTGACTTAGCCTTCCAGTTATTATTAGAGTTCACTGAGTACGCCTTCGTCTTCGTTGAACTTCGTTGTCTTGCTCAAACTCTCTACTCTTCCATTTGCGACGGCTACTTTCTCTTTTGTAAGTATTGACCAACTATAAATTCTGGCTAAAATATTAAAGTGTTTACAAAACGTTTTGTGAGCAAACAAGCGTGTATTTCGTCGAAACATAACCACAGCCACAGATTAGAAGCCTTGATACGTCTCTTGCCCGTTGAGGACAGGCTCAGAGCAGTGCTTCGACTTTCAAAAATTGCAAAATCCTTATTTTTTCCTGATTTGGACTAAAATTTCATTAAAAAATATTGAAATTTCCTTCAAATTTCCTTTAAGAATTTCTTCCATTTTTACGTAGATTTTCACAAAATCATGTCAGACAATTGCAAATAAAAATGTTTTGAATATATTTGCTGCAATAGATCAAACAAGCTATGTGGAGTTTACATTGATTCGTCATTAAAAGTCCATTAGATTATTGAATGCTGCCAGGCGTTTCAAACAACTATGGCTTTTTTGGGTGATGTTTGACTGTATCACAGAATAGGAAGTTATACCAGAAGCGTAACTCTAGTCGTTTCCCTTATTGTTTGACGTCCACGAAAATTTTAACTCGCTCACGTCAGGCCACGCCATGCTGGCTAGTACAGCCGGAAGTTTTTATCAGGATTTGGTAGGTACAAAGTGCCGGTTGTACTAGCCCCTGACGAATCGCTTGTAAAAACGCGGACAAATATTTGCTCGAGTTACGCTTCTGGTATAACTTCCTATTCTGTGACTGTATGTAAACATTAGGGCCATTTATACGGGACAAAATAAGACGCGACTTACATAAGACGTGACTTAAATAAGACGCGAGTTTGTCGTATAAAAGGTACAAAATTCTTATGTAAGACGCGTCTTGGATAAGACGCGTCTTCTTATCATGTCATAAGAACAGGACTTTTAGCTGTTCTTATTTAAGTCGCGTCTTAAATAAGAAATTTTAGACAAAAATTCTAACTACACATGCCCGAGACTTGAAACAACGTAAAATTATTAGCCTTGCATATTCAAACAAAAACAACCGAAACAACATTATAGCTATAGCAAGTAAATAAGAATAAATCCGTAGAGAACCATTTATGCGATAACTCAGCTTATATAAGACGCGTCTTATGTAAGACGCGACTTATTTTGTCCCGTATAAATGGCCCTATTGTTGTTATAGGCATTAATATGGAGAATAATACATGGGTGCGCGGAAATACCAGATTTATTTCGAGTGTTGAACATGATATCTCACGAGTGAGCGCAGCGAACGAGTGAGATATCATGTTTGACACGAGAAATAAATCTGGTATTTCCAAGCACCCATGTATTTTTCTGTTTATGACGGACTTTGAAAAGCGATATTTTTTACAGAAAAGTGAAAATTGACCTACAACGATCTACATAGCGACCCTACAACGACTTACAACGATCTACAACGATCTACATAGCGACCCTACAACGACTTATGTTGAACGTCGCGATGCATGGCGATCATAACCTAAGTATCAGGTTCTATTTTACAAATAATAGCCTGACACAAACCTTAATCCGATCGCTTTCCACCCACAACAAAGTTTATATTTAGTATCCAATCAAAATGTCGCAGGAGAAATTTAAAGGTAGTCCAAGAACCAAAAGAGTGGTATGGTACCAAAAATTGAGCGTAGTGTAAACGGGGCTTTATCTACCTCTTTTGGTAGGCTAGTTCAGGCTTATACCAAAAGATGTAATATATGAAAAACGAGAGCTAGTGTTTCACCGGGATATCCAAACACGAGAAAACAATGTATCAAATGAATCGAGACGTAACAGAATGTTTTCGTTTGCTGATTTGAATAGAATTCTTAACCAAGCATAACGTAATTAGGAATTCTATTCAAGTAATTTTGCATGCGTAATTAAGATATTTGGTGAAAACACTAGTGACTTTCATCAAGTTTCACTTTCATCAAGTTTCTACAACTGTACAATCTTGGTACAGACGCAAGGAACTCAACGGCAAAGTAATCACTTATAATTATATACCTGTACTGTTTTTGTTAACTCTAATCATGGGCGGTACGGGTCTTGTCTTGTTTGGGGGGCAGTATATTTTGCCCGAACAGGCAAACTGAACATTAATATTTCCTCCCAAAAGTGTTGGCGTGTCACCAAAAAAATTTTTCCGGACATTCCAACAAATTCTTTCCGGACATACCAAAAACTTGTCTGCAAACATATAACATACGAAAATTTTCCCTAACGTCACGTAATTTTCGCAAATATACCAAAAAATTTCCAGGACATATCATAATTTTCCCGAATGTTGCATTGATTTTTGCCCGACCGTAAAAATTTGGGGGCACGTGGCCCCGGTACCCATATACGCCTATGACTCTAATAACAATGAATTGGGATAAATTGGGTAGTAGAGGCGTAGATGAGACTTTATGTCATCTATTACTTCGTGTTGATTTAATTAAATGAAAATTGCAATATTGTAAAATGTAAATGCACCATCGATTCAGACGAGTTATACAGGGTGTATAAAAAAAAGGAGACCTTTAGAAATCAACCATTGTTATAATTTGAATCCTGGAGCACTTTGCTGTGCCCACGAGTGCGTAACATGCGATCTACGTACATTATGCATGGCAGATTGTTCCCGGGAGCAGACAATCTTTTGTTTAAACGTCATTTCAAATTCTAAAGGTCTCCTTTTTCTAATATATGCACCCCATCAATATTTCACGCACTACGGTTGAGCATATGTGCAATTGAAATGGCATTCATATTTTAACAATATGGTTGATTTCTAAAGGTCTGCTTTTTTTAAAAAAAATAAACCCATATCAATTGGGATTAGTTTCAGAAAATGTGCGAAAATTCACAAATTACCACTAAATAGACTATAAAATTTCGGAAAATTTCAATACATACGAGATGGGTCGGATCTTCCCAGATCGTTATAGGGTTGTTTTAGGTCGTTGTAGGTCATTGTAGCGTCGTTGTAGGTCATTGTAGCGTCGTTGTAGGTCGTTCCCATAGATATCTTATATACACTAGATAGCGCATCTCTTTTAGTAAAACTGAAGCCAAGAATATTCCAGCGGTTACCCCCATTTGAATAGATAGCGGCCATGTTGGTCGTTCCCACTCGCTAATAAACGCTTAAAAACAACAATAACTTTCATCATTTGAATACTTTAAAAACGTATTTGGCATAGGGTTAACTTCATGTTTAAGTTCCGTGTTTAAGAAATAGAAAATATACGAATCTTCTCATTTCATGGGAACGACCTGAGACTGCAATCACGGCTTCAATTTTTGAATTGCAGAATAATTAGATGCACTATCTAGTGTATATAAGATATCTATGGTCGTTCCTTACTTTAGTACCTACGTGGAAAAATTCTGACCATTACAAGCAGATGAGTTATAAATGCTGAGATGAAGGAATATGTATGCTCGGAACTTTCATGACTCATCTGCTCGTTCTCATTCATCAGAAGAAAGTCGCAGGCTCGCAGCAAAAATTGCAAAGAAAAAATTGCGTTCACTTCAAAAATTATTTTAATTTATGACAAACTAATTTTAAATTTAAAGTGGTTTCAAGTTAAGTTAAGTCACGTGGGTTTCAAATATGCACATGTCGTTTTAAATTAAAACGAATTTCTTGCAATATACAAACACGCTTGCCACAAATTATGCACGACAGTCAGGAACGACTATATATATAGTATAGATAATCAGCCATCTCATATTTGTTGTAGATAAAACAATTTTGCAGAAAGCAGTATATCTCGACTCCACGGGACGATAACATTTCACGCAAACCTATACATATAAGGTAAGAAGAGAATTAAAACACATATCCTCCTATTCTTCCATGGCTAAGTCATGCGTTAAAGCTACAATCAAAGGAAGAATTGAGGAGAGTCTCAACTCTCGCTCGCAAACTTCATCGACTCTCGTTATCTCGTGTTCTTAATGAAGTTGATACGAGTTTTCGTCATCGCGCGGTAATATCCAGCCAATACTTTGTCGTTGTAAAGCATTCGTTAAAAGGGAATGAGAGTTAAGAAGCGAGGGTTTGCATGAGAGTTCTCTCAACTCGAACTAAAGAGTTGAATAATGAATGAGAGTTGACTGTATTACCGCGCGCGTAGCCAATTCTCATCAATAGCACCTTGAAGTTCTCACTTTTGTTTTGGCAATCTGTCTCTCAGACAGATTTAGATTGAGGACGCGGACGTCAAAGACGACGTGAAAATGGCGTCAAAATGGCGTGGCATATCCATACATGGGCAGAACTCGCCATTTTCACGTCGTCTTTGACGTCCGCGTCCTCGATCTAAATCTGTCTAATTTCGTTTCGAACGTCCCAATTTACAAGCCCTTCGGCGCTAGTTTTCTTTTGTGATTTCGGATTTCGAAATCATCTGAGGTCCAGTTGATTTCAAGTTAATTTAACAATTTCTGAGTCGAGTGGCTCGACTGTCACCATGCAAATCAGTCACAAAATTTAGAAGAACTCCGCAGTTCCTGTGGGTATATGTGATTGGTTGAAAGTTTCAAACAGATAAAGATTAAAGCGAAACATTTTCCATGTTCAAAAATGTGACGAGCAGTAGATCTGTAGATGATAACGTAAAGCATATTATAGGCGACTTGTGTGCTTGATTTACACAGAACAACTCAACTTGTAAGCAGGTTGCATTACAGTGCCGTTATATACAGTATTATATATAGATACATACATAAAAATAACAGGAAACATTAAGAAACAAAAAAATTAATAGTGATATAATATAGTCTGCTTTAAATGAGTTTCAAAAAATAACAGAACATCGTATTAATTATATATTGAAACTTTTGGAGTCTTAATTGTCTTAAATAATAGACAATAATAAAGTCATGTCAATAAAATATCTGGAGATCATACGGAAGAAACACAAGATATTCCCATGTCAAGCTCTCGGCCAGTTCCAAACCTAACACTAGTATAAGTCCTGACTCTTTCGATTTTATTTCAAATGAGTTTCAAAAAATAACAGAACATCGTAATTATATATTGAAACTATAGGAGTCTTTGTCTTAAATAAAGTCAATAATAAAGTCTTAAAGACAATTTTGCTTTTTCTTGATTACGTGACAGGATATTTCTTAGGAACATATTATAAGTGATATAGCCTGCTTTAAATGAGTTTCAAAAAATAACACAACATCATAATTATATTTTGAAACTATATATAGGAGTCGGGTCTGTCGTCCGCCTTTTATCTACACCCATGTCTTTGTCTTAAAGTCAATAATAAAGTCAAGTCAATAATATTCGGTGTTGCAGGATAATATTTCCTGGGAACATATATATACAAGGTATAAGGAGAGAATTGAAACACATCCTCCAAGAACAGCCGTTACCCCGATCAAATGAAGTGAGTCGATGAGAGTGGCTGGCGTTTGACACTCATCAACTTTGTGCTTTCAAGGACTTTGAACAGGTTCAAATTTTAATGAAGCTGATGAGAGTTTTCGCTATCGCACGTGTAATATCCTCTCAACTCTCATGCAACTCTTGCTCTCGTTTCACCTTGACCGAGGCATGAGAGTTGAGAAAACTCGCATGCAACTCTTGCTCTCGTTTCACCTTGACCGAGGCATGAGAGTTGAGAAAACTCGCATGCAAACTTTCGCTTCTCAACTCTCATTGTGTCGTAACGAAAATATTTCGTCGGTCAAACAGGGATGAGAGTTGTTGAGCTGGCAGTCACATTTCAAGCCCTAGATTTAATAACATAATATATAGGTTCGGAAGCATTTTCAGGTAGTTGCTTAGGTAGTTGCATCCTTAGCGAAGTCAAAACTACGTCATCGGCAAGACAACCAACACGTGGTGGCCTGCACGCAGGACGTTACCTGATTTCCGCCTAAAATTCAGGTTGGGTGCAGCCTTTAATTTTAATTAAAATAATTATTTAAATAATTTATTAAAATAATTCTAGATTCTACTACTGACTCGCCCATTCGTGAGCTAAAATTTGAGATGTCGTCGTTGAGTGTGCCGAGTCGTAGATTTTGACAGCTGCCACCAAACTGATTATATTCATGAAATTAAACGGTCCATTCCTAATCCATTTATCCATTTTGGCTTAATTTAAATTTCTCTTATTACATATAGTTGAAAATGGTGAGATACAAGCGTCTCCTAACAAGGCGAAACTTTCTGCGTCTATTTGCTTTTACGCTGTTTCTAATATGCGTATATCTCCTCCGTTATGATATTGAAAATTTTGTGTTTAAGGTAAGCGCTGAATTATATTAATTTATTTGAAAAGAAAATTCATTGCCATCTGTGTTTTGCCGGTGGAGATACGGAACGAGGTTTTCAGATGTCAGTCGGTATATATTATATAAGTTCTTCCCAGACTCCAGAAAAATAAAAGTCGAGTTTTAGTTAAAAGATATTGTCGGAGACGCAGCTGCATGTCTTGTTATCTTGTGGGTCGAGAGATTTATTCTTAATTTCATTATTTAAAGAGTACTTCAAAAACTCAGTAATAATTGTTTTTTTGTTAGATTGCATTGATATCGAAGGAACTAGACTCGCACGGGAAAATGGACCACTTTCGGCCCACTTCCGGCATTTTCCCGTGCGTAGGCCTAATACAAATTAATACAAAATTTGCAAATTTCGCAGGGCTATATAGGCCTATTTTCCGCATTTTACAACATTTCGCAACCAAACTTTGCAATTTTACTAATTTTAACATGCTCTTTCTAGCTGTGGTGATGGATTTTGTTCTTCTTGCCTAGATCAAAATTTGGTGTATAGCTGGGATTGCCTATTACTGTATTAGTAACATTACTATTAGCATGACAAAATTGCTGGATGCTGATTGGTTGGGAGGAGTACAATTATTTTACTGCAGTACAATTAATGATTCTCCCAAAACAAACAAAATGGCGGAAAGGTATTTTAAACACAAATGTGAAATGAAATTGCCCTTGAGAAACTAGATAAAAAATACGAACAAAAAGCATCAAATTTTGCTTGAACAAAAGAACTAAATGAAAATACAAACAAAAGCACCAAATTTTGGTTGAAAGTCTAGCAGGACTGGGCTTTGGCGAGAGAATATGATGTTGACATTGAGAAGTATCCAATTTTGTCATGCTAATAATAAACAAGTAATCATGCGATGTTGCTCGTACAATTAGGGATTAATAGTACTCGTGATGTTTGGAAATTTGCCAAATTGGACTCGCCCAATTTTGGCAAAATTTCCAAACATCACTCGTACTATTAATCCCAAATTGTACTCGCGATCGCATGATTATCTATACTAATAAACTTATTAAATTTATTAAAACTATATATTCACCCACGCTGTCAGATTAGCATCGGAAATTAAAGCGTTCAATATATTTAATGATGAAGAATTTCTTAGCTTGCGCGGTAAGCAATACAGGGTGTATAAAAAAATCTGAACAGATTTGAAATTGCTCTCAATTTCGCAAAACAGCTATCTAGATTTCGATATATATAGCTTCTTTGGGTACTTATATAATGTAGAATAATGAAAACAATTTCTCAAACTCAAATTTTGTAAACCAGGGGGGGTGGGGGGTGTTTTCCAACAAATTAAAAATGGCTTGCGCACGAGATTTAAAAGCTATAATGCATGTATTTTGAGTTAATGGGCGAAATGTCAGCCTTTTGAATGCTTAATTAGGTAAAGGCATTAATTAAGCATGCGAAAGGCTGATTTTTTTAGGAAAAAATTAATAGTTACCTTTAACTATAAGCAACGTATAAAACTAAAGCAAATTGCCTGAAATTTTGTACAGTAATTAAAAACCCAACAAATTTTCCATCCATTAAAGCTTTTAAATTTCGTGCGCAAGCCATTTTTAGTTTGTTGGAAAAGAAACACCCCCCTGGTTTACAAAATTTGAGTTCAAGTATTTTTTCATTATTCTACATTATGGGTACTCAAGAAATGTATATATATAAAAACTTGATACCACGAACTGTTTTGCGAAATTGAGAGCAATTTCAAATCTGTTCAGTTAGTTTTTTTTTATACACCCTGTATATATTCCAGAGTTTTGTTCCACAATAACTTATCATTTCAAATACTCAGTTCTGAGTAAAAGACCAAAACTTAACTTTCAA
>CACRXK020005700.1:0-27228 GCA_902702795.2 Paramuricea clavata
AATCGAACAGATTATACTCGTGCAGTAATGCTTATTAATTTAAAAAATAAAACTCTCTGCCCACAGCAGGGCATCCGTCACTGAAATTGTGAAAATAATAAAATATTTTATGGTGATTGTGCCGAAGTTTGCCGGTGATATCTGCATGCCGAATTAGCTGAAAGATGTTATAGTTTTTCAGAAATTAGAAGATGTAAAAATCCAAAATGAGGTGTTCTTTTGGCATTCGCAGCAAATGCGCGCTCTTTTCTTTCATTGAGAAGCTTACGTCGAAGAACCTTTCACAGCCTTTCGTCGCAGTTTTTGCTGTGATTTAGTCAGTTTTCGGTTATTTTAAATTCTGCTAAATGGTTAGGGAGTGTTCATATGGAGCCGGGCTGATCTGGTAAACTGCATGACATGATTCGTCTAATAAAGCTCTAATTGATAAACATCAAAAATTACATTTCAGAGTTGAATCAGCTTAGTTTGATTCCAATAACAGTATAAAGTTTATTCAAACGATCTTTTATGGTCAGGAAAAAAATTCGTGACATGATTCATCTCAGCTCAAATGAACACAGTCCTTTAGGATTTGGTATTTTGGTAGACTTATATACTGCATGCAAGTCGACTCGCACTGTAACGCATTTTATCTTGTCTCACATTGCCAGGAGCAAAACGACTTTCAGAAATTTGAGCTCAACCTCGCAGTGAATGATACGAGTCGCAGTGTGATACGGTAATTTAAGTTACTTTTGCAGGGTTCGTAGTCTCCAAGACCAAAGATTTTTTCTGCCTATTTTCAAAGACTTTTCAGAGACTTTTCAAAGACCTTTGAGAGCAATCAGCTGTCGAAAAATTGCGAGTGTAAGCACCATTTTTACCCAGTAATTAATTAGTCCCGTCAAATCACATCCTAAAATGCGCATTTTCGTCGATATTTGCGAAAATCTTGATTCAATCAATCTATTTTATTAGCTAGGAAATCGTATAATCAATTCCTCACTAAAGAATTTAAAGACTTTTAAAGATTTTCTTCGCTTTTTCACACAATTAAAGACTTTTCAAAGACCTCAAAGACCTGCATTCCAATTTAAAGACTTTCAAGGATTTCAAAGACCGCTACGAACCCTGTTTTGGTAATTTTATAGGAAGATTTGGTAATTGAAAATGTTTGGTAATTACTTTGGTAATTTTTCGAAATTTTCGCAATTAGTCAATCTCGTTCCCAGAGTATGCCTGTTCGCGGGTTAGGTTGTGGCATGACTCTGGGGAAATCGAATCGAAATCGTTATTTGATTGGCTGCCGTGATCATCAATGCTGCCGACACAATTAATGCGTGTTTTTTGCGAGAATTACGCGTGGACATACGCGAAGAGAGAATTATCAATGTTTATCAGATATGGAATGCGAAATCAAACGATATAAATCGAAGGATATGATATTAATCGTATGAAAAAGTATTGGGACGTTGGGTATATACTTACAAAATGGCATGGTATTTATGAATGACTTTTTATCGATCTACAGTACGAGTATATTCATTATAACCATGAAAGAATTGGCTAAATGAAATCATCGCACACGTTGTCGTTTTGTTAAATTGACATATTGTTGCCAGGACTTTGGAGTGACAGCTTTTGCTTGTGTTAAAAACTTGAAGCTTTAAACAATACAGTACATTATGGTCAATGGTCAACACTCAACATGTTGTAGCCCGTGGTCTTTGTATATATTTCGATCTATATAAATTTAAGATGCCAGGTGTTTTTTACAACCCTCAGGTTGTAAAACATTTGGTTATAGATTTGCTTTGTAAGTGATTGCCACTTGACAGCATGATGGGCTATTCCATTTAATACCCGTACACCCCCTGTCGAGGGTACATGTTTTTCATGGTTATACCCCTGAAGAATTCCAAAATTCCAAGCTCAAAACCCTTTACCCCTGAAGAATTCCAAGCTCAAAACCTTTTACCCCTGTTAAAAGAATTTCAAAATTCCAAGCTCAAAACCCTTTACCCCAGAAGAATTCCAAACTCGAAACACTTTACCCCTGAAGAATTCCAAGCTCAAAACACTTTACCCCTGAAGAATTCCAAGCTCAAAACCCTTTACCCCTGAAGAATTCCAGGGATCCTCGACAGGGGGGGGTATGGATATTAAATGGAATAGCCTGATGTAAGGCTATAACTAAGCCAAACCTGAAACAATTTTTACATCAATTTGTGTCTGGATAAAAATAAGTAGTGAATTTAAATACAGATGTTTCCTTGTCTGTTGCTACTGTATGTGCTATGTGAAACAATGTTGTTTATAGCAATAAGAGTCATTGTTGATCAATAACAATGCTCATTTGCTAAAAATATACAAGTATTGATTCCATTTCCAAATTATTATACTATGTGAATATATTGGCAATTAATCCAATTATATATAAAAGGAGATACTGACAGTAGAATTGAAATAGCTACCAGTTTCAATCAAATAACTACTTTAATTTCTATATCAACTATCAAGCCTCCTGTGTATTGTTTCCTAAGCATCATTGAGGGGGCACTTGTTCTAAATATATGCAATAAGTCTGGTTACCATTACAAAATGTCCATATTCAGAGTTACCGTTGTACTATATTTTATTAAAATACTGCAGAAATGCAATATATTTCATGATTTTAAGAAATTGAATGAGGGCTGCATGGTTAAAAGAGGAGGGGGGCTTATTTATTTTTTATTTTTGTATCCAAATGAGGGGGGGGGGCTTATTTATTTTTTATTTTTGTATCCAAATGAGCGGGGGGTTATTGGAGCGGGGCTTGAAGAGAAGGGGGCTAAATATAGAAATTACAGTACCTCCATTCCTTCCTCTCCCTTCCCAAACATGCTGCAGGAGAGTGGCAACTGCAGGGGTTAAAGCCTGGATTGCAAGGTTGATGTATAATTTGCATGTTATGTACCTGGTAATATGGAGAAATGAGCTAGTAAATATATCCTTGCCTATAATTAGTTGCTGATTAAATGTTCAAAGATACACAGTGTGAAGCATGAAAAACAAATGGAAGATACCCACTGCAAGAAATTTTCAACAAATATAGATGGATTTGTTCACTTCATTTCTTACTTTCGACACAAGTAATTATGGTAATTATAATTACAAACACAGTGTACTGTCATTTAAAGACTTTATATGTGATCAATGTATATATGTTAATGTAATATAATATAATATAAAAGGTAATGTGTTTATTGTTAAAATATGGGATATATAATACCGTAAACCTCTGACTATAAGCCCTGGGCTTATATTCTTTTGAAAGTGATTTTTGATGGGCTTAGGGGGGGGGGGCTTATATGCACGGAGGCCTTATACATGGATGATCAATTGTGTTAGTAATAAACAAGTCAGTCATAAACAGGAAAAAAAACATGTATTAATAACTTAACATAGTAAGCTATAAAGACAATGACAGTGTTTCAAATATCGTTCTCTGCTATATTAAAAGACAATGTCATGTTAAATAACGTAGTGGGATACTGGGCTTATATTCAGGGGGCTTATATTCAGGGGACTTATATTCAGGGGAGCTTATATTTGGGGGGGGGCTTATATTTGGAATGAGGTGAGCATTATATTCAGAGGTTTACAGTATACAGTTCAAAAAAGCTTGTATTTTCTTGTCACAGACACACATTTCTGGGTGCATATAGAACAGCTTATACGTCAGGTTCTCATGTCGATCCAATGGTAATTTGATATCGCCTACATCACCATAATATAGTGTAGCACAGAATGGCCTTGTATCATACTTTGACATCATGCATGCAGAAATGCCTTCGTCATTCATGTGGAGATATTACTATCACGATAGAATTAGTTACGCCAAGTAACACGTCGTACACGTCAGGTAGCAGCTGAAATATTTTAATATTTGCCATAATAAGCCCATAACCTGTTGGCAAAACAACCAAAACATCTTCACCCATTTTACATTATGGCCGAGATACATTTGAATGTCTCGTCTTTTAACGAATATTCAAGCCCTCTTTTCGCTAGAACAACTTTCATAGCTCTTTCAGTATTTGCCATTGAATATAATTTAATAGTAGTACGATTTAAACCACCTTTAAACGTATAAAAAACCATTTTGTATACTATATTCTGATGAGAATCTTTGTTTAAAACAATATCGATTGTGAGCGTGTGCCCGCGCGAATTTAGTAAGCGGAATAAACAAAAGCAATAAAAGCGCATGCGCCATTTATCTCATTTTGGATAAAAAAATTCGATTTCCCCAGAGTCATGCCACTACCTAACCCGCGAACAGGCATACTCTGGGAACGAGATTGATTCACACACGGCAATCATGTAAATCAGTACTGTTCTGTCTTTTGTAAATAGCATTTGTATTTTTTTTTCCTTTTCCTCCTTTTTCTATACTTTATATACATCTATGTTATGTAAATTTTTACTGATGATTCTACCGTGTCAAAATAAAGTTTATAATAATAATAATAATAATTATATATATATATATATATATATATATATATATATATATATATATATATATATATATATATATATATATATATATATATATATATATATATATATATATATATATATATATATAATTGAAATATGTTATATATATATTATTGAAACTTACATTTGCTCTGTTAAAAATACTGACAGGAACGCTAATATCAAAAGCTTTGCCATCGAAAATGAACGTCGTAAATCGTTGGCGCCGGTTAATCAAATTGTATACTTTGCCACAACTCAAGACACAAATGTGGATGCGCATACGACATGGATGCTTTATACGTTTGCCATTTATCAAGCTGACGTCCCCTGTTTAATGATCCAGACTGTGTCCGTAAAAGGTCTCTTTCTCATTTTGTCGGATCCACTTGTGGGATCCGTTGCATGCGTAACGAGTGATGTTTACTCTCAAGTAATAATAACGCAATTATTGAAGAGATTTACACTTTTCATTTGACTAAAGATCGACGTCTTTGGCTGTCAATTCACAAACGGTATTCCCTTAAGTTCGCATTGCATGTAAATTGCGATAAAAATGGCTAAATCTGATCCAATCAAATATTGCGCGCCGATTCGGGAATCCCATGCATTTTCTAATTCGACAGGAACAAAATGTTCTTCAAAGTTTTAAAACAGGGGTTGCCGATCTGCATGCCATGCATGCATGAGTTCTCTACAAACGTATACAGTTTCCAAAAATGTCTTGAAATGCATCAAATTATATTTTTGAAGATAGCTTTAATGATGGGCCCTATATATTTATAATATCAAGCTGACGACAGCAAAATACTAAAAACTTAAACTCGTCGTTGAAAATACTGGTCGATGTTATGATTTAGAACTGAAACATGTAAACTAATAAGCCATTTGGTTTTCACATATGTTTTACTTTTTTGTTACGTGAAATGAATTCCCTCTATATATGAACCAGTCAAATTATCAATATTTGTACATTACTATAGCATTTACTTCATGCATCAAAGTTCATTGATACTCTCAAAGTCGGTTTGCGGTTATATTCCATTTTGAGTACGCCTAAAACGAAGTAGTGGGCCAATGTTGTTTAAACTAAAAGATTTTCAAAGTGCGGATAAAGACTTTTCTGTAGCTTATATTCTTGTGCGCTTATGTGTTTGTCATCACACGGTTAGTGCATGTGTGTGGACGAACGTATACAGGAACTTCGGAGCGACTTATCCACCGGATGGCGATTTCAGTATCTCCATTTCCTACAACCGGCCCCAGCTTAAAAAGATATTTAAGCTTTTTTTAATTTGGTTTACCAATTTTTTTTCTGAATACACTGGTATAAAAGCCGCGTATAAGATAATTTAAAAGCATTCCTTGTTAGTTCGACTCGATCGAATAATGTGATAATCAGGTGATGACTGACGACGGACGACGTTCGTTGGCGTCAGGAATGGACCTTATAGAAGTACTTATATATATGTCACATCATTTTCAAACAATGAATTATTGACCCAAAAGTATCCCACAACGCAACGTGCATTTCAGAAGTCCTCTGTATTAAACATTGCTGACGTAGGCACTTTAAATTTAAGATCTATATATTGGCTTTTCATGCATCATGCGTACAGCAGTGGCGTGAAGTGACATGGGCATATTATATTTTTGGCTTCACTTTCCCCCCGCAGGTTATCGTTCCAGATAAAAAGAAATGGACTTCACTCACTAAGAACTGCTACGATAATCATAATGACAAGTGAATTAACAACCTCGTACCCAGGACTAGTCGCGAATTGAAGGCGGCGACATAGCCCTGGTAAACGCTGGTCACGTGTCAGGCAAATACTCCACGATTCTTGGAGTATTAGCGAGCGGACTTTGTGGAAATAAAGACAGGGGGGCGACGAAAAGTTCACGAATGGATCTTGAATTGCCGCAGATTATTTAGACTATTTATATTCTTTTATTTTTTGTTGTAATCTTTCTTCTTAATATGTTACGTTTATATATTACGTCGAATGTACATCAATCTTCTTTTATATCGCATCATGTAAATCGCCGAGGAGGCGATGTTTCGAATTTCGAAGCAGTGAAAATGGAGCCAATCTCGTACATACTATTTGTGATGATTTCCATCAAGTATAAAAAGGTACAGTATATATGAATTTGAAAATGTTTAGAAGTATTTCATTGTTACAAATTATTTAGCAGATTCCCATTATTTGTTTATACACTGTCTAGCTCTATGAAATTTATATTTCGAAGGCTATTTACTGTATATATTTTATACAGTATGTTAATATAGTTAGCTGAATTTGTACAATTGTAGTTAAATATTGTGAATATTGAGAAACACATGGCCAGACTTGAGAAACGTGTTTACACTTTAATACAATATTATTAAACTACATTTTACAGCAGTATTAACTTCAAATACTTTGTATTTACATTTACAGTAATGACCTGAAATTATTTAAATGAGCCATTACTGTAATAACAGAGTGGCCAGGTTGACAAAGCTAAAATCTGATGAACCTAACCTGCTAGGATATTTCAATAGACAAACATCAGTTTCAGCACTCCAGCTGGTCAGGGATTTTTAGGGAAACGTTTTAGCACCCCATTGTAAAACCTGCCCCCGAATCTCACAATTTCATTATTTTGTTCCCTTGCCCCTACAATCTATATTTATACCTTTTGTGCCCTTGAGATCTTTAAAAAAATTGCCTAACTCTGCAGTATGGCATGTAACCTTGTTGCCATATTTATTTTCTGACTTCAGGCTTCAATAAATTTCCACTCTAATACCCGACAGAGATGGGGCCATATGTATGAACAATAAGAAATGATTTCTTCATCTATTATTGACCCCTTACCTTTCACCCAATTTTAAAATTAAATTTACTGAATGATTTTGAAGTTTTCTAGATTATTGAAAAGAACTTTATGGGTACAAGAAATGGGCAAAAACAGTTGAATTAAGCAAGATGCAAGTAACAATGAACAAGACCGGGTCACTGGATGGTATTTCAGCACACTGGTGGACATGCAACCTAATACCTGCAACCTGTGTCACATTTATATATATAGTTTTACACTCTACTGGAAAAATAATGTCAAGGAACTTGTAGAGATTCAGAATGCACACTTCATGGTTTATTCAATCACCAGCATGCATGCATGAATCATTTTATGTTATGAATATTTTTTTGAAATTATTCTCACTTTATAGATAAAATTATATCAATTTTTAATATCATAAATGAATATATAGTAGCTTTTGATTAAACAAGTTATAATAATATATCTGCAAATAATGACTGGTCTCTCTGAAATCCATATAGAAAGGTTCAAATTTGACTTCCACTACCACTACTTGATCTGGCAGTTGCATCTGATTGTTTGATTGGATAAATGAAATTTATCTGGTTAGTTAATGGTAGCAATAGCAAATCTGATCTCTCTATTATTTTTTGAAGATTTGCTCTAGTCACGTCAATTCAGGGTTGCCCATGCAACTTGGTTAGCACAGCTAGCTCTTCAAGTTGGCGGTCCAATTCTTAGGATTCTGCAAATTAATTCTAGAAAACTGGCTTTGGTTTGGGCTAAGCAAAAATCATCACACTGTTTATCATGCTGATTTGGTTGTTTAACAGTTAAAGTCCAGGCTGCATGTTTTTTTGCATTAATATTAATCAGGACTGGCTTCTGAGTGAAGGTCTTGCCTGCTTTATGTGAGAGCAGGCTCTATGCAAGATTCCAATTGCTACACAGCATGATCTCAGTGCTCTTCCTCTGAAACAATGCTTGGTTGCGATATCATCCAGCAAGTACAAAAATGTACTACCTCGGTCAAGGATCATTTGGCATGTTCATCGACTATGTTAACCCATTGAGTGGCGCCATGCACTGTCCCCTGACAAGTAAAATTGTCTGGTGTTAGACAGAGTAAACTAACAAAGTAGGGCACATCTGGATGCATTGGGCCATTCCATTTAATGTATACACCCCCCTATGGACGAGTTCAATAAAATTTGAACCCCTAAGAAAAAAAGATCAAAGTGCTGACACCCCCCCCCCCGAAATTTTTGCCTTATCCCTCAGAAAAAGTGCAAAGATCAAAGGATGCCGATGCACACAACCCCTCAGAAACGACTTTTTCAACCCCCTCAGAAATTCTAGTCCACCGGGGGGGGGGGAGGGTGTATATTAAATGGATGGCCCATTGCCACTTAAAGGGTTAAAAACGTAAATACCACAGCACAACACTTGTACATATACATATACAAGTAATACAACAGCAATCCTTTTATATATTTAATAGTCATATTTACATATTGGTGAAATATCAATGTCCATATATTAGGGATGTCCATTGTCCATGAACTTGCCCCAAGTTTGAAGCTAATGTATTCATATCTTTTGTATAAGTTGTCCCTCTACAAACCAACTTTTAGTCATTATACAAGAGTTGAATTTGCATTCATTTGCTTCGCAATTCACAACAAACTGAACAAAGTACTATTCCATAAACCTGTGCAATGATCGAGCGTCTTTGGCGACATATCCATGTCTTTTAAACGTTTCATACGAACAAATCTCACTGAGTTTTTTCTACAGAAAGTATTGATCCATTTGATCGATCGCCGTACTTTGAGAGAAGCTTCAAGTGCAAAATTCACAAAGAAGATTGAAGAATTTTGGAGATAAAAACTGTTTGTTTTCGAATTTCACCTATTCACCCCCCGGTTGAAAAAAGTAACAATTACGTAATGTTGGAGTCACGTGACCAGCGTTTACCAGGGCTATGTCGCCGCCTACAATTCGCGACTAGCCCTGGGTACGAGGTTGCTGTGGCTATAGTATATTTACAGATGCGCGATCAATAAATAAAGTCAATATTAAAACGATAAATAAAAAATATAGAGGATATTTCTGGGATTTCATAAACTCCTCACTCTACTGCATACAATTTGAATTTAATCAAATAATAAGTTCTTTGTATGTTTGTATGGTGATAAAATATAATAGTTTTGTTTGTGGAAACACCACGTAAAGTTGAAACCTGGTTTCTAGTTCAGATACGTGGATGATACATTGAGTAGCTGGTCTCATGGACTAGATAATTTACAAAAGTTTCTAGACAACATTAATAGTTTGCATCCATCGATCAAGTTTACTTTTGAAGTACAGAAGGATGATAAAACTATACCGTTCTTAGATGTTCTTTTCACTATACATGATGATGGGTCGCTAGGACATAAGGTTTATAGAAAACCAACACATACAGACAAGTATCTGCATTATAACTCATTTCATCATCCTAGTATCAAAAACTCTGTGTGTAAGACACTCATCAACCGAGCGAAAAGAATTTGTGAGGTATTAAGTAACGTTGACAATGAATTAGAACATTTAAGAAATGTTCTAAAAATGAATGGTTATACCCACGGCATTTCATATAGATAATGCTATGAAAACGCCACAAAGCATACAGCAGAAGATTGAATATCAGTCGTCTGTTTGTCTACCATACATTGGTCCGGCTTCACACAAAATCGAAAGAATTTTGAGGAATGAAGCAGGTATAAAGGTATACCATTCCAGCGAAAACAAATTGTTTCGAGCTCTTTGCACACATAAGGACAATGTAAATGAATCTCAGAAACCTGGTGTGTACCGCATTCCTTGTGAATGTGGTCTGGTTTACATTGGTGAAACTGGTCGAAATCTCTCAGTACATCTTAAGGAACACAAGACGAATTGCGAGAAAGCCGAGCAAGATAAATCTGCTGTGGCTAAACATACTTGGACTTACGACCATCGTATAAAATGGGACGAAGCAACCATTTTGGCGATTGATAGTCATAAGTTCTCTCGCAAAATGAGAGAGTCAATTGAAATTGAGAAGCACAATACTATAGATCAGGAGGGAAAGCCACTAGATAGTACGTGGCGTGCTCTCTTTAATGTGCAAAATTAATTTCTCTTGTCTTGGATGCGCGCGCGTTAATTGGAATCACTTCACTACGTTTGAAATGACGTGGTTGATGTGCCGTTTAATTAAATTTCAAATGACGCGAGCCAACAGATCACGACACTTTTGTATATAAAAAGAGCGTGGGGATTAAACAAGTCACATATTATTAGCATTGATGAAGATCCGGGCTTACGGATCGAAAGCTTAAAATAATTTTTGCAGTAATATATTTACGTGGTGTTTCCACAAACAAAACTATTTAATCAAATAAATTCTATTAGTATTTTTGCACAAGTGAATATAACAAATCCACGTTGCGTATTTAACAACATCAAGCATCATGCTTACGAACAGATAAATCCTTGCCAAAATGGTTTTGTGCCGAAAAAATCCTGCATCACCCAACTCATCGAAGTCCTTGATCACATCGACCGAGACTTAGATCGTGGTAAACAAATTGACGTAATTTATTTAGACATGTCACATATTATTAGCATTGATGAAGATCCGGGCTTACGGATCGAAAGCTTAAAATAATTTTTGCAGTAATATATTTACGTGGTGTTTCCACAAACAAAACTATTTAATCAAATAAATTCTATTAGTATTTTTGCACAAGTGAATATAGCAAATCCACGTTGCGTATTTAACAACATCAAGCATCATGCTTACGAACAGATAAATCCTTGCCAAAATGGTTTTGTGCCGAAAAAATCCTGCATCACCCAACTCATCGAAGTCCTTGATCACATCGACCGAGATTTAGATCGTGGTAAACAAAATGACGTAATTTATTTAGACATGTCCAAGGCCTTTGATAAAGTGAGCCACACAAAGCTGTTACATCGCCTTCGTGAATTCGGGTTTGGAGGAAGCATTCTCAAATGGTTCGGTTTATATCTGACCAACCGATATCAACAAACGACCGTTCTCGGAGCAACGTCGAAGCCGCTTCCAGTAACATCAGGAGTGCCACAGGGGTCCATCCTTGGTCCATTATTCTTCCTTCTATATGAGAATCATCTCTCCAATTCCGTGACCAATTCAAGGATTGCTGTATTCGCGGACGATACCAAGATCTTCAAAACCATCAATTCGATCTCTGATGCGTCTGCTCTACAGAATGATCTGTCAAACTTCCAAGAAAGCTCAAGCAGTATCAACCTCGAATTGAATAACACCAAATGCAAAGTCTTAAGAGACACCCGAAAGCACAATAAAATTACTTATCCATACAAGCTTAACGATACCTTCTTAGAATGCACGGATTGTGAACGAGATCTTGGAGTTTTAACATCTTCTACTCTGACTTGGTCTAAACAAGTTGACCACCTGTGCAACAAAGCCACCAAAATGCTAGGGTATGTCCGAAGATCAACCTTAAACATCAAAGATATCACGGTTCGTCGCAGACTATATTTATGTCTTGTTCGTTCCCAGTACTGCTATGGATCTCAAATTTGGGCACCACAATCAGTAACCTTAATCAAACGAGTGGAAAGACTTCAAAGACGCGCAACAAAGTACATCCTAAATCTGCCCTTTCGTTGTGACACAACCTACAACCAGAGACTTATACTTTTAGACCTCCTTCCATTGTGCTACTGGCATGAATTTCTAGATATGGTAACCTTCTACAAATTAACGCATGGTATCATGACCATTGACAATAATTTAATACAGTCGTCACCCAATAATAACAGAAGAGAAACCAGGTCGTCTAATCAAAATCATCTGTCAATACAACGGCACAATGCAAGACCACTACCTACCAAAGGTCATTTTTCAACAGAACAAAGAGACTATGAAACGTACTACCAAATAGTTTGACAAGCAATAACATTAGTTTAGGACAATTAAAAAACGGACTTTCTAAATACTACAAGTTAGCGCTGGAAGACGTTTTTGACGTTCATGATCCAAGTACATGGAAATCTATATGTTTGTCTTGTAACAAGTCTCGTAATCTGTCCTGTCAAATATCGTGTTGTTATTAGATTTGTGTTGTTGTTGTTGTATATATAGTATGAGCATAGTTCATGGGGCCGCTGAAATTAATATTGGTGAAAACTGTTGCGTGCACAGCATGAGCTCCACCTTTGAATTTACCATATGAGTAAATTCTTAAACACGTCCGAATTTATTATTATGATAAATTCGCGGCACATTTTGAATTTATCATAATAATAAATTCGTAGCACCTAACACTAACCCCAACCCTCAGCACTAACCCCTAACCCCTAACTTTTTAAATTTTTTTGAAAATCTAACTTTTTAAACTTTTTTGCTTTTTAAAACTCTTTTAAAACTTTTTAAAAACTTTTTTAAAACTATTTTTGGGGGGTTTTAAAAATGCCCCCACCCCTACGCGACCAGTCTCACGTATTTTTAGTGCCGTTACATTTATACCAAGAAGTCTCGTCTAATGCTTGTGGTTTTATGATTAACTCTATTGATAAATTCAAAATGTGCCGCGAATTTTTCATAATGATAAATTCGGACGTGTCTAAGAATTTACTCATATAGTAAATTCAAAGGTGGAGCTCATGTTGTTTAATCAGTTCGCATTTGAGGTTTAATCACCGGGCCTGAGGCAAATAATTGTTTTAGTATTTTTACACAACTTCTTTGTTTTTACACAACTTTCCACAAAACGGCTAGCCGCCATTTTGCAAATAATGGTTTTGTTTATATATTCACCTGTAGGTGAATATTTATCATTTATAGACCCTCCGCTCGGGGGATTCGGCGGAATATTACCCGAAGTACAGTGATGATATCATCACTGATGGTAATAGTTCTACGAATCCCCCGAGCGGAGGGTCTATAAATGATATATTATACCGAAAGTTAAAGAACCCACCAAGTTCACAATCAATAAATTAATCTTCTGGGGTGGAACTCATGCTGAATTAAATCACCTTGCCTTCGGCGAATAATAGTTAAATGCTACGTCTATGCTGTGGAACTAGGGCGTGTTTGTTAAATAAAAATTAGTAAAGAACTAACCTGAATGTGTTGGGATAAATATAGAATACTCCGCACAGCTGCACCAGGAAGGTGTGCTTGGATGTAGTTATACCAAAGCTGTGAGCGGATCCTGGATTGTCAACTCTTCCAAAATGCTGTTTTTAAACTAAAATAAGCTATATAATTATAAAACCATTCCATAAACAGGAACATAATTAAGCTCCGTGAATAAATTAATAAACATAATCGAATGTCACTTACCATGCATGACTATATAGTACTATATATTATACTGTGTGTTCCATAATCGTATTATATGCCACATCGTGGGGCGCTAAAGCTTTTGCTTGTTATTTTTTACCTTTAATCTTTATCACAGCGTCTATAGCTATAGTAGGCAAAGGCCGCGAAAAGCTAGGCAAAATTGATCACCACGTCACCAGCATAGCGTTTTCGCCTATAAAAATGTTAGGAATAGTTCACTGATGCTAATGACAGAATCTTTTAGGAACATACAGTATCGATTTAACTACTAGCCAAATTAATTTAATGCATGTGTAATTGAAAAGTTTTCCTGATTAAAAATTACTACTTCTACTGTTACTGCTACCAAAAGAAATTTTCATTGACAAACAGTATTATGTGGCGTATGCTGCTGTATATGCAAAATGAGAACGGCAATAATTTTATTGTTAATATCGCAGTATTATTAGGGTTTTTTTCTCAAATCTTGCCTGACTGAACGGGCTGCGTTAATGCATGACTGTTTGGGAGTTTCCACCGACATGCATGACACGCGTCACACATGCATCGCTTTTGAAAACAGCAAAATATCGGGCAAAAAGAGTCAATACTGTATGTCACTCTATACATTCATTATAAATTCGGGAATATTTCGAATATATATAAGAACTGCAAAACAGTTGCACATGCAGGTATTTCACTCGTACGTGTAACAGCAAATCGTATCCTCTTGCTACAGTGACAGGCTAGGACCTACAGTTGAAGTCGAATTCGATGGTTTGGACTATGAAGCACTGTATAGTTGTGAAGCTCCATGGTAAGTGCTATTGTTGTAGGAGCTGTTGATTACGAAACTTTTATTCCTCCCCCTTATTTTGTTATTTTTGTTACGCTTTCACTGAGGAATACAGGTTAATTAATAACTTTCTCACTCGAGCATACACGGACAATTTCGGCATTTTAAAACACAAATTTGTCTCGAAATTTGTAAGCGACCGATAATTTCGGAAAATCAAAATTGAAAGACGCTTAGATGCAAAAATTACGGGTTTGACCTAGGTTAACCGAGGTTTTTGTTAGGTTATTTCTGGACAGCACTGTATATTAACTGTCATTAAATAATTTTTATACTAGCATGTTTTAAATAATTGTCTTCTGTGTAAAGCAAAATAAAGAAAGAAATATGTTTTCTAATTTAAAGCAAATCAACTGTACCGTGCTGAAACTATTTGCTCTTTGATCAACTTTTTGCATATTGAAATGATTGAACAGTTCCATAACTTTGATATGCATAATCTAATTCTTGCAATCTCATCTACATGTTATTGCTGGTACATATTATTGCCGTTTGAATGCGCAGTGGAAACTCAGAATTGGTTTTTAATGTGGAGAATCGTCCTAACGCCTCAGTAGCAAAGAAATCTTTGACTTTTATAGCCAAATAGAAACCGGTAAAAGAAACTGAAAATGGTTTAACTGATAAATGAATCGGCGCTTTCAAACCAATTACCTAAGTATAAGCAGCACACAGAGTTTCGAAAATATAAATCAGTTGCACCTGACATGCACTGATCTAATCGGGTGGGGGGAGGCTTTAATGCTAACACGCGATAGCATGCCAACACCGTAAAAAGGCCTTAGTCTGAAACGATCCCATAATTACACTGCTGCAAGGGCACGATTCAACGAGCTCGTTTCCTCAGCGAAATGCAATCAACGTATGGCCAGTAGAAGTTTATAGTTCTACTGACCGCCCAAACGAAAAATGTTGGAAAGTTCAATACAATCAGTTTTGCGCAACTATTTATATTTCGCAGACACAATTTCGCCGTAACAAAACCAAAATGAAGAAGCACCGACACTGTCATTAGCATTGTCGGTTGCAATTAAAACAATTCGGTGAATTGATGATGAGTTGAAGTTTATAGTACATTCGGCGCAAATTGATTGGTTGCTCAGCTTCCGACTCACTTTACACGAAAACAAAATGTCTTCTCGTTTTGTTCTTGTTACAGACGAGCAATTGTTTTTTACTAAACAAGCATGCAAGGATATATATTTACACTATTTTCCGGCACTGACACAGCCTAACACAACAACTTATATTTATCTTTACGAGGCGAAATGATGCATCATTAAAGTACCATGCGGGCATAGCAAAAAATTGATAACGTGATAACTCTGAAAATACAAAATAACAGTAACTCCGAATAACATTTTGACTTTTAATCGACGTTTCGACTAGTTTGTAGTCATCCTCAGGATTAATAATAGTGTAAAATTACAGATGCAGCTATTATAAAGCCAGAAAGGCGGAGCTTAAATGCCAGTTAACTTTCGCACCGTGGTTGAGATCAGGTTTTCGTCTGCGTATTGCAAGAGACTCCTTGAATAACAACAGAGACCAGTGGTCTGACCTATCAATTATTTTACAATTTCTAAAATTAGTTCAGTTAAATTAGTGTTTATAGTGTTAGTTGAGTCAGGTGGAAGTTCCATAAGGGATTTGATGTGTTGAAAATGTTCGCAGCAGTTGATGTGGGCGTTGATTTCCGAGTTTCCTCGTGTGCTATGCTCTTTCAGACGGGTGTATAGACAGCGATCTGTTTTACCAATGTAGCTGCTTCGACAACCCGGACATGAAAATTCGTAAACTACGGAGCCTTTGTATATTCATCGGGTGTTTTGTCTTTAAAGGACAGGAAACAATTGAAGTTCGTAGTATGCCAGTTTAAAATAAATTTACACGGACTCTTCAGTAAGCGGCGAGTTTTGTTTATGAACATTTTGGTCAAAATGTTGCCATATTTGCCAATAAATGGGAGTCTTATCCATATTTTGAGTAGATTATCTGGTGTTGCGCGTTCTGTAAGGTCGACGTGTGGGATGTTATTGCTTCCTTCCATTGGTAAAACAGACCGCTGTCTATACACCCGTCTGAAAGAGCATAGCACACGAAAAAACTCGGAAATCAACGCCCACATCAACTGCTGCGAACATTTTCAACACATCAAATCCCTTATGGAACTTTCAGACGTGTGCTCTTCCGATCTCTATAAACACTAATTTAACTGAACTAATATTTAGAAATTGTAAAATAATTGATAGGTCAGACCACTGATCTCTGTTGTTATTCAAGGAGTCTCTTGCTATACGCAGACGAAAACCTGATCTCAACCAGGGTGCGAAAGCTTCCAAAGAACTTCTCATATTTCATTAACTGTCATCTAAGCTCCGCCTTTCTGGCTTTATAGTAGCTGCATCTGTAATTTTACACTATTATTAATCCTGAGGATGACTACAAACTAGTCGAAACGTCGATTAAAAATCAAAATGTTATTCGGAGTTACTGTTATTTTGTATTTTCTTAAAATACTGAGTGGTTCCCGTAATGATAACTCTGGTTGTTCTTCTTTTTAGGGATCATTCGCTTCACATTTCTCCAAAGAGGACTGGCATGTTGACACGTCATATTTGCATGATTTAACCATTGATAACAACGTAAAAGACTCCTGCAGACGAACTTTGTTCTTGCTTGACTTGTATGATGCAAAAAAATCACATTTACAAAGCATGCATTGAAAACATCACGTTTTACCTGGCTATTGACTGATCGAAATAAATAAAATTAGCGATAAACGTGCCGTTTTTCGGGGTTTTCCTAGTGAAAACCTGTCAAAAACAAAACAAACAAGAAAATCGAAACCGAGTGTTCATATCCGCGTTTGACATCACAAAATAATTTATGTATGCTTTCGAATTTGGAATTTTGCTATATGATTAATTTACACAATAATAAAGCGAAGCGATTTTGTATGCATATACATCCTTAATTTTCACTCTACTCTTGGGAATTTATCTACGAAATGCAATTTATCCAAGTATTTAACAACTTTGATCATACCCTTGAATATCGTTTGGCAACTTGGTTTTGCTTGATCTATATTTTGGCTGGTTGTTTCGCCATCCCGACTGGACCTAGAAGTATAGGTAGGTAGATCGTAGTTTAATAGTTCATTCTACTAAAGATAAAGTAGTGGGGAGATGGAATTTTCTAAAAGATCCTGCATGTGAATTGTTGAAACTCATTAAATAACCAGTAAACTGTATAAACAGTAGACTTTTTGCCGCTTTAATTAAAACGCTTGTGGAACCAAGAAAATATTGCATGTATAACAGGAAAGTGTAACTGTAAGCTATTTATAATTATGATTATTACAAATATGTTATAATTTTTTAACTGTTAACATCTTCAAACTAGTAATTTATAGTCAGATCGAAATTCATCTGGTTATAACAGTGTGAATGAGGTTAATTAACGACCGACATTAATAAACTCGCAAGATATATTGTCTCATAATTGTTAGCTCACCGTCACGAACGATTGAACAGGAACTTGGAACTGATGTCTTGAACAATATCATACTACAGTTGAAAACTGGCAGTGAAATAAAAAATAACTGAAATAAAAATAACTATAATAAAACCCTTTCAATAACACTAAGCAGTGATCTTTGGCGCCGAGACAACCGTACATCCTGCGAGTGATTTTAATGAACTATACTATTAATATTGGACATTTTGAATAAAGGAACCTTTGTTACAGCTAAGGGCTACACGCGAGAGAAGTGGCAAAACGTGCAATTATTTTCGGCGCGCCGCATCCCAAAATTATAATCTATCAAGGTATGATGGTCTAGAAACTAAACAAAAGTTATTGTATTATGCTTCAGGTGATTGAGCTCGTTGATATTGTATATATAGCTCGTTGATATTGTATAGGTGAAACGCGCCACCATAATATTTAATTAAGTTCAGACCAGGCATTTGTGTACGCCGAGGTACAGTTCAACACCAAACAAAGGCCTTCTATATTTTGTGGCTTTGGTGTTACTGCAAGGGCTTCCAGATCATCATATCTTGACAGACTATGCCTAAATTCACTAAAACTCTTGTTATGCAGTGTATAGTGTCAGGTCTGACAGATCAGAAGGATGTACGTAAATATGAATTTGTATAGTTATACATGCATGTTAAAAGTCTATAAAACAAGGAAGAAGGAAGTTTTAGAGATGAACAGCTTTCGTCGTTCATAATATAGCCGGTCGGCCGGGGGTGGGAAAGGCAAAATATTGAGTATAATAAACCGAATAATGTGCAAAATAATTTTGGTTGACATGAATATAGAATGAATACCAGATGGCTCTCAAAGACTGCATATATACTTCCGTCAAGTGAATGATGATGTATCATGTATGCATAAATTACAGTACAATGGTTAGTTACGCATTCAGTTTACTCAGCTGGCAAAGCAAACTTTCTAATTTCACATGCAATTTTTGAACTAAAATTAACCCGTTTGTCTTCGGCCTACTTCCAAAACAGCAGCAGAAACTTAGCTGAAAACATAATCTTCGGACCAATCACCAATGTTATAATAGAAGAGACAACTTTACAAAGGTCTCTACTCACATGGCGGTTACCAAGCTAAACAATTCATATACAGCTATTTCAATTAAGGTTGTCCACGAGCAAAGCGGAAAAGTCATCATCATCATCATCACCATCATCATCATATCCTATTTTAAAAGATTTTTGTGATTCAAAACGGTTTGTTCAGCTCTTAAGTAAAGAATATTAATTTCTACTGACATTCAACATTGGTTTAAAATACAGTATTGGCACCAAGCATTACATAGGATTTTGAGCATCTCATTCGATAGGAGATTGAAGGGTTTTGTTGACAGAAATTCGAGTGTGATTTTCTACATTTATTAAAGCCTGATTTCCACTAGGCGGAATTTTGCGCGCGGAGCGAAATTTTTCTTTGTCTTGTGATTTCTCGGGTGGAACTAATTAGAAAAGACAAAGAAAAATTCCGCTACGCGCGCAAAATTCCGCCTAGTGGAAAGCAGGCTTAATATGTAACCAGGAGCCGTTGCGAAAAATGCAACTTTAGGCCCTCTGGCAGGAATCGGAACCTGTGATCCTTAGTATACAGTTAGTTCAATTAAGGTTGTCCCCCGAGCAAAGCGGAAAAGTCGAATACGAGCGCGAAATGCTGCTGAGAATCGCTAACACTGAAATGAATGGATTTATTAGCGATTCCCAGCAGCCTTTCGCGCTCGTATTCGATTTTTCCGCTTTGCAGTTGGGGGACAACCTTAATTGAACTAGCTGTATACACAAGAACTTGTAGTTAGCGCTCGATAACTGGGCTCTGTAGCTCAGTTCGTTACAACGCCAGAGGGACTATATATAGACTATAGTTGCATATTTTTGTAACTGCTCCTGGCTAAGTCAAATATATAAAATTTATACTCGAAATTTCCATCTACAAAATCCTTCACCGAGCGTCACCTGCATATACAGTGGATGTATACGTATGATTGTATGAAAATCCAAAGTACACTTGTAGTAATTATTGGTTGTAATTTCAATAGTTTGGAAGTGTACGTGTCTCTAGCAATTTAAATATAAGTTAATTTTAATGCTTGGTATCAGTCCCTTGGGTCTTGGTCGAAAAGAAGCGGTTCCGTTGCCATAATAGCTTCCACAGTGGCCCAAGCTCTGTGTGGGTATTTATTCATTTTTTAATTTTATTATATTTGCATTACAATTTACTTTAAATTATAAAGTATAACTTACTTACTTTTGTGCGATTTGGAGGTGGTTTTAGTTTGATATAATGATATAAAAACATCACGAGAATGCGATATAATATACAATTTATATCAACCTCGTTCCCAGGCCCTTCCCTCTTGTGGAGGAAAGACCCTGGTCGGAGCTGGTCTCGTGGCTCACAGAAAATTAATTGCCTAAGGTTGTGTGGGAAAAGTATCATATTACATGCTTCCACTTACGCACTTACAAGGAGTGAGTGTTCTGTACAATCAACTTTGAGAATCACAAATACGTCAAAATACTTGCTAAATTTAATTTCTGTTTGCTCTTAATTACTTAAATTATAAAAATATGCTAAAGAGATTTTTATAGCAACAAATCAGGAAATCAAGCAATAAAAACGTATGATCATATAGCTTGTGCACACTTATATAAAAGTCACTTTCATTTCACACGTTTCTGCTCTTCCTTTGGTTCACGTAGTATTTAAAACACGAGAAGGAGTATTTTATCATATTTAAAACGCGAGACGCAGCCGAGCATTGTTTTAGATATGATAAAACGCTAGTTCGAGTGTTTTGAATAGCTTAGTAAAATACGACAACAAAAGAATACTAATTAGAACAATTATATAATCAAACTAATTAGGATGAACAATTATATAAAGAATACTAATGAGATGAGTTTTATCAGATATAATTAGTCATTGGACATGACATATTATGGCTGACATGATTTGCCACATAAGTTAGTATGAATTTTTAGTCACTATTTTAAATATTTATGTACTGTTTAATAAAAGAGCAGTAGTGTTTTATTAGACCTAATAAAACACGACCTGGGAGTTTATTAAACGGCTTTAAACACGACTACAAATTCAATAGATATACTGCCTTATTAGTATTCTTTATATAAAGAATACTGATGAGGACACGACTACAATATATACTGCCTGATTAGTATTCTTTAAATAAATAATACTAATTAGGAGTGCGATTTTATCAGGCTTAAAGCCACTGCACGTGACATATTATGGTTGATATGATTTGCCAATTAGCTCATGAATTATTAATGAGAGTATGAAAATCTTATAATGTGTGCCGTTATCTGGAAACGGTATACGACGACGACGACCATGATGATGATGATGATCCTCAATTGCGCTATACTGCTATTTTAACATTTTGAGCATGAAAATATTTTGAGCATGAAAAATTATTTTAATAAACATGAAGCATGAAACAATTTTATATTTTTAATATATTACTTCATATATAGATTATAGTCTTATGTAATCGAATATATAATCCGGCGTAATGTTAGAACAATTATGATAATGTAAAATACCAACTTTTGCGTAAATATTTAACAATTATTCGCCGAAAGCGAGGTGATTATCAGGGAATATTCGCCGATAATCACCGAGCCTAAGGCGAACAATAGTTTTAGTATTTTTACACAAGTCTTTTGTGTTCTTTGGGACTGAATTTATTTTAATTTCGCTTATTTCTTTGTCAGTAACTTCCACAAAACGGCTAGCCGCGCGCCATTTTGCAAATTTCGATTTTGTCATATTCACCTGTAGGTGAATATATAACAGCATAATAGGTCAAATTTGACCAATCAACTTGTAGGATTTGTTATATTCACTTGCGCAAAAATACTAAATAGTGTTATTAGGATGTTCTTTACACAATTTAAAACGTCACTGAGCTTTTTCCCTTGAGCTTCTGTGCTTGAGCTGTCGGTCATTTTCAATTTTGAGAAACCAAAAGTGCAATAACTCCGGTATTAATTCCCCAACGGCTAAAATTGCCGAGTATTAAATACCGATAAAGAGATATTGAGATTGACTACACTAGGAGGGCTAAAATTGTTTATTATTAACCTAATATGGCCTACCATATTTCTAAACAATATGAAAGTAAACTCAAAATCGCTAAACAAAGTAACAAAGGTGTCAAATTCATTACAAGTTGCTCAAAGTTACAAAAGTTGCCATTTAAAACAAAAGTTGCTCATAAAACGAAGAGTTGCCAAAAAGTTGCTAAGCAACTTGTGGAAACTCCTACCCTCGTCCCTGTTAAAGTTCCTGTGCATCCTATCAGTTCATTAGAGTATCCTATGGCTATGTAGCTAAATGTTTCTTTAGTTTAGTTTTAAGGGTTTTAATATGACGTATATCCCGGATTTCCACAAGCAAACTGTTCCAGTTGTTGGCAGCTGCTTCCCCCAGTTCTTCTTGTAATAGGTATCAGGTAATAGGAAACACGGTAATAGGTAATAGGAAATATGGTAATAGGAAATAGCGAAAAAAGTAGCTTTTGCAATCGACTTTTTCAACACGAAAATAGGCAATAGCAATTACACTTCTCGGCTTCCGTACAAAATATAATAAAATTAAAAATAAATAAATACCCACACAGAGCCTGGGCCACTGTGATAGCTTCTAGTATTTTTATAGTCTCTAGCGCCCTAGCGTCAGCGAGTTAGTTTGAATGATTTTTTTTTAAATATTGCTATAATACACAAGGCGAAACTATGGGCCAGCCGTCTAGCAAAAATTGATTACCTTACCTTGTAACTCTTATTGCTCTTTTTGTTTTCAGGAATCTCTCACTTCGCATTAATTCAAAAAGGAGGGAAAGTTGACAGGTCGTGTTTGTATAATTTAGTCATTGATAACAATATGAGTGACTACCACTTTACTCCTGCAGACGAACGATTGTTTCTGCTTGACTTGTATGATGCAACGGGCGGCCAATACTACTGGTATAAGAAAACAGGATGGGGGGAAAATAGCACCATACATCACTGCAAATGGTTTGGCATACAATGCTACGAGAGCAGTAGCTATATCAAATGGATTAATCTAATCGATAATGGCTTGACAGGACGATTGCCAATTTTTTGGAAAATCCGCAATCTACAAGGACTATGTTTGTCTATTAATAAACAATGATAGGAACAATATCAGGTGTGATCTCCAGTAATATGACTCGGCTCCGTCGACTGTGCTTGTCCTATTCAGGAATTTATGGTAAAATCCCATGGGATTTAATACTATAGCTTCATAACCTGGAGGAGATACAACTTTGTTGCATGAATCAAACAAAATTATACGGCACCATTCCGCATGATATAGATCGCTTACCTAAACTAGAAGTATTGAGCTTTGGGCAGAATTACGATATTAAAGGAGACTTGTCTTTGAACATAAGAAATCTAAGAAAATTGTGGTTTTTGGATTTAGAATATGCGAAATTGAATTCAGGTGAAATGTGGTATTTTTCAAACATGAGTCAACTGACATTCATACATCTGACGAACTGTGGACTACGGGGAACGATACCAAATGATTTTGGGAAAACTAATCCGAAAGTGTTCGATCTTCGACTTTATGGTAACAGATTGCAAGGGGAAATAAAGAACTGTTTTGATGGTTTTCAAAAAATAACACAACTTATCTTAGGCTCGAATAAGTTAAATGGCTCGCTTCCGGCAACGCTTAACAAGCTTCAAACCCTTCAGGTTCTTGATTTATCAAACAATAACTTTACAAGTTTTGCCGCAAACTTGTCGTTTAATTCCCAGTTGCAGATCCTATACCTCGATCGAAACGTCCATTTAAAAATCGATGGTAACGTTCTGTTGAAAGCATTGCAGCCTTGTTTTCATAGTCTGCGTATGCTCGTTGCAAATAATTGTGGACTGAAAGGTGAACTTTCTTATTCACTTTTTAACTTTCACCAAGTCATGTATATTGATCTCAGCTACAACAACTTGGCCGGTCGTGTCCCTAAAAATGAGGCATTTAATATGGTGTATTTGTTTTATCTTACTCTCGCATCAAATAACTTCACTGGTGAGTTACCCATGAGCTTTTTTTCTCCATTGAAATCTCTGACCTATTTCGATGTCAGACAAAACCGGTTCTTGAAAAGTCAGCACACTTTCCTAAATACAAATATGATGGTGACATACAGTGTAAAGATACAGAGAGTTACATATTCTTGCCCAACTATTCATCTTTCAAATTCGGGAGGACGGGTAGAAATGGACCCGGGATGTTATGATTACTCGTTGTGTTTTTGTAACAAAGGTTATTATGGTTACCATAAATATTGCAAGCCTTGTATGCAAGGTGGTTCATGCGAAGTGGAAGCTTCAATGGTGAATAAAACGCATGCTTCGTCATTGACCAATCATGAGATCAAGATGAACATGGACAAAGGTTACTGGCCATGTTGTGGCGATTTTGACAATGTGACTAAACTGGTTAAATGCAGTCAGCAAGAAATGTTTGATGATGAAATATGCAACCCCTCGGAAGAATGCAAATGTTGTCGTCATGGCAACATGGGAAGGTTTTGTTCACAGTGTATTGACGATTACTACAAAAAGGGTTCTTTATGTGTCCCCTGTCCAGAGTTTCGTGAACATTTTCCTGTGATTTTATTACTATTCTTCCTGGCATGCTTCTTCATGTCTATTTCTTTGATGATTAGTTTGAGACGCCGTGGAAAGCGGGTGATCATTGTTTTATTGTTTGCATTTGCAGTGGCGCTTATAGTTTTGCACACGAAGTCCATAATCCCGGGGTGGTTCTTCATCCTAATATTTGCAGTATGAATCGTAGGTCTTTCTGATGCAGGCAGGAACTTGAAAAGCTTTTGGAGCATAGCGGTGTTCTTCTTCCAGTCGCTAGGTGTGATGTTGTCTGATGCAAAAATCTGGCCTACAAAAATAGTTCTTCTTAAATACCAAATCACAAACGCCTTTAATTTTGAATTCTCGCAACTTACTTGTAGTTTTTCTTCTGCAAAACGTCCCGAAGTTAGCTTTGCTGTCATTTTGTTACTGCCTATCGCGGGGATAACTTTAATATAGTTGTTTCATGGTTTCGGGAAGCTATGTTGTGGTCGAAATAGAAATATTTCCAGTCACCGATGCAAACGTTGGAGTCTTCAAATACTTCTGTTCGTGTATTTTCCTGTCACTGCAAAAACCTTTGATGCGATATTTTCCTGTGAACACCGTGAAGGGCTGTCTTATTTGAAAAGTGCACCGTGGCTTGATTGTAATGGCACTTCACATAATTGGTTGCTTATTTTGGGTTATGCTTCGTTGGTTGTGTTTGTCATTGGCATCCCTCTTTTTATTTTCGCACCATTGTTGTACAAATACTTAAACAGTGAAGGCCAAACAATATCCCAATAGATTGATAATTGGATTAAACCGTTGTATGACGAATTTAAGCCACCATTTCGACGATATTTCCGGTTAGTTTTCCTCACCCGCCGTCTTCTACTTGCAGTATTCTTAACCATAGTTCCAACTACCTCCTCTTACCAAATTTTAAGCATAACTTTGCTTCTCGTCACCTTCATTATCATAACTCTAGTTTTCAGGCCGTACAAAAGATATTCAGAGAAATTCGAGTTTGAAACTTCGGCCGATGTGTTTGTATCTATTGTTTTGCTTCTTTCCTTTGTTAGTTTGGCGTCTTTGCGACTTTCTACGAGACTTGACAACTCGCTTGTATGGTTGATTATTTCTACGAATCTGGTCGTGGTGTCATGTTGCTTGCTGGGAATTGTTTTGTTGTTTTTGGTTAACCTTTGGAAGTCTTCAAATTTACAAACTCAAAACATTTAATTTGAACCAATTCTCAATTAAAATTCATTCTTCTGCTATGGAGTGGCAGACTGGCAGACATTGCAACGGCAACAAAACGTCCGAACGACGACATTGCTAGATTTGACACATTATTACTGGTACGCCATGTGGGCACAGACACGGAAAATAAAAACACGTAGTAGAGAGTTTAAGCTTCGCGTTATACATCAAACGGCAAACGGCAAACGCCAGGCAAAGAAAAATTTTACGGCATCAGGCAATAAAGAGTAAATAAACTCGCTGTTTTAAAACTGAAATACATAATTTTTCTTTGGACCAAGAAAGAAAATATGAAACGAAATATGAACCGCTCCTGGAAACGTGAAGCTTAAACTCTCTATTGTTAGAAAATATGGATTCGCTCTCTTAAGGGTCGTTGAAGTATGGGCATCTTGAGTACACAATTGTTTTGAAATAGTCCAATAGCAATATTCACTTTGGTACTTTTTCTTTGAAACTCTTGTTTAAATTTCTGAAAATACTGTAGCGTGTGGAGATTAGTGTGTTGCATGCGTAGGTGCCAGGTGGAACATTTGATGTCGCGCTGATATTAATTAGGAAAGGCGTAGATTCGTTTAGTGTGTCTGGCATGTCATATATTACGTGACTAATGATTATAAACTAGGTAAATGTCTCGCAATACCTTACCCTATAAATTTACTACATTATCTCAATAAATTGTAAACTTCTCTAAATGTTGTTAGTATAGTAACTTACACGTTACAATACCAAACTAATTGTGAATATAAACTATCTAGAAAAAGCTTGAGTCATTAAAATTGATGCCTTACAATGAAAAACAACAACAGCAACAACCAAGCATGGCCCGTATTCTACTCTGTCGGTAGAGTAGAATGCTACTTTGTTGGCAGAGTAGAATGCGGTCCATGCTCACATTTCTGTGTGACTGTCTGTCGTGTATCTGAAATCAGTGTTGCAAGTTACAACATAAATTGCCTCGTGTAACATGTCTTAAGGCTAAAGATATCTTTCAGTATTTAGGAGGGGTTGAACCACAGGATGCGCCCAAGGCTTTAACGTTTCCTACAAATTTCTCGTACAAATTAGAAAATCTACATGTTATTTTGTTTAGTTATTGTGTTTCACTTATTTCATCCGATAAAATTTTAATCATACAATTTTATACAAGAAAAATTTATACCTGCCTCCTCCGCAGGCCCTTATTTGTTGTACATATCAGTGGTATATATAGATACATAGGCGTACCGGGCGGGGGG
>CACRXK020005701.1:0-27227 GCA_902702795.2 Paramuricea clavata
TTTTTGGGGGGGGGGGGGGGGTAAGGTGAAAGTTTGCCCGAATTTTTATCGAGAATTGTAATGAAATAAGTAAACCTGATTTTAACATATTTTCTGATAAATCTGCCCGAATTTTCTTGATTTTTCCTAGCATTTGCCCAAGTTTCCATGGTTTTTCAAAATGGGGGGGGGGGGCAGTTGCCTCCCTGCCCCCTGTCTCGTACGCCTATGGAAAACATGAATTAAACGAGAACTCTACGATATGTTCCGAAATGTTATTTGCATTGCTCATGATACGACCTTATGTATCGAAACCTTTGCCCAGGCGTTTCTCAGAAACAGTTCTACGTATTGATTGTCATGTATACACTGTACGGGAGCTGGTCAACTCGGCCCAGTAACCAACTCGGCCCATACCATTCTTGGCCCAATTGTTAACTACTGTTTGATATATTAGGAAAGCTAATATTTTACAAAAGATAGCACCAAACCAATACAGCCATTTGCAGTTGCATTGGGCATACAGATGAGTAAAGTTTGAGAACATCCAGTTTGACTTAATTTAATTAAAGAATCTATCGAAGTTTCAAATTCTTGAACTGTCCGTTTTGATACTAAATTACTGATCATTCAAATCTCTCTCAAAATTTGCAAAGACAGAATGGCAGTCATGGCTCCTAGCTTGTTTAGTGGTTAGATTAGTCAGTTTACAAGCAGCCGGAGTTGTTCCTTTAACGGTGGGCCGAGTTGGTTAGTGGGCCGAGTTGACTGTAAAGCCACTGTACGTACTGTACCTGTTAGAAGCACCAGCTATTGTTATCAATGCAAAAGCGATCCACTTGTTTGTTGAAATTGGTCTAGAAATATCAACATCAAAATCGGATCAAAAGGTATAAAACTGCAGTCAGCAGATGCAGACATCTAGCCTCCTCTTCCAAGAGAGGTGCAGGTTTTCCATGGGGTGGTGCATGAGGGAGCCTTACTGCCCACTCTCCTCTGCAGCCTGCAACGCTGCTATCCCAACAATACCATTATTTGAGATGGCTGAATCTGCATGTTCGCCGTTCTGTTACGTTTTACATTATCCTTTGTTTATAAAGTTTGTATCGTAAGCACAGTACAGTAAGTTTGTTTGTTAAAGTGTAGTACAGTATATTTGAAATCTACATGGTGAGCTCGCAAATCAACTGAATCGTTTCAAGAAATCGACACCCGCTAACAGTAGAAGTTCCGCTGTTAATCGTCATTCGTAAACCAGAAAATGTATGGTCAAGCAGATTTTTTTAGGGTGGTGCTGCACTTCGCTATGGGGGGGGGGGGCTGCTAGCTGACACCACTATGGTGGGATGCACTCCCATGGTAGACCCGGCCCTAGCCCGCGTGCAGGCCCAAGGGAACTGATATCAGTTCCCTTGGGCCTGCACGCGGGCTAACCCGGCCCTGGTCACTGTACTTTTGGAATTTCTAATAATTTCTTTAAAATATACATAGCATTACATTCAGTTGAACAATTTACCTTTTTAATATAATTCTGTACAAAATCACCGTAATAACAATTTTCAGATTACTTAGCACCTTAAAAAAGAATTAAAAACTATTTAAGTCAACAATTTACAGTAATCATGGAAATATGATTCTCGCTACGGACTCATGTGAAAAGAGTCAACGCTCTGCCGAAAGTCGTGGGTTTTCCCCAGATGCTCCTGTTTCCTCCACAGGGAAAGTTGACAGGGTGGGTTAGGATAAACACAGTTAAGAAAGCAGGCACGGATTTTCTGGGGGGCGTGCACCACCCAGAAATGATTTGCACCCCCCCCCCCCGAGGCATTTGTAACCGCCCCCAAAAGTTTTTGCACCCCCGCAAATTATATATATTTTGATTTGATAGTTTCATATTTGATTATTCCTACTACTAAATTTGTAAAATTACCAATATTATGGTCTCAGATTTCGCCATGCAGGCCTAGAAAACAAATTTTGTTGAACATTTTCCTTGGTCTTTCTGGGCAACACCCGTTCAACAAAAGGTGTTTTCTAGGCCAAAGCAAGCAGCAGCACCCCCCAGATATTTACCCCCCCCCGAATGAAAATACGAAAATCTGTCTCTGTAAGAAAGTAATATGATATCACATTTGTCATAAAGATAAAATAATCTAGGTCTTACTGTAGGTAAGCGTAATACTCGATGTGCATGCAGTAAAGTATTTGATCATATCCATGCACATGTAAACTTGCACTATAGAAATGTTAAAGAGGCTGTCAAGTCCGTTGTGCTCATGCGTGTGTTTTGTTTACATTTTTTTGTAATTATCTATCGTTTGAAATAAAAATATAAACAAAACACATGCATGAGCACTTGACAGTCTCTTTAATCGCAATCCTAATATCATCACGGTTTCCATTATGAAAACATCATTATGACCATTTTTGTTTGCAATGGTACATGAAAGGAATGTTTTGACAGCTAAATTAAGACCTACATGGACTGCTGAGCCAAACATGCAAGTTTGAATCCTGCTTGAGCCTGAGGCAACAAATTTTGTTCTACTCTACAGTGTCACCAACACAACACAAACATCATGATTATTAGATTACACTGATATCGAAGGAACTAGACTCAGTTCGGAAATATCGCATACTCGAACCGTCCTGACCGCGTAGCTCATTTGGTAGAGCATTGGGCTAGTATTCCAAAGGTCGTAGCCTTGTAGGTTCGTATCCCATCGTGGCCAGGCATATTTTTCAAGCCTGCCTGGTGTGGATATACACTCAGAGTAACATCACACAAGCATAAATTAAACTAGTTTTCAAAATAAAATCTTACCTGGAAACTAGCAGGGTCAACATATGCCTGGATGTGAACAACAAGATTGTTATTGACTGTGTACAATATCGCAGGAACAGAGAACATCATGAATTGCTTGGGAGTGGGCACCATGAGGATGGGTTTGCTGTCTTTTCTAAACTCTGGCAGTAACATCAAAACTGCTAGCAATAGCTGAAATAATTGAAATTAAAGTTGGCAATTAACTCATCAAGCTGACTAATCTGCACTGTATGTATATTCAAGAGTCAAAATGATCCAAAACTTGGGATTTGAACTGCCCTGCCCACAAACTCCCCGCACCCCCCAACTTTAGAAAACCATGGAAATTTGGGAAAAATAATATTCAGGCAGATTTATCAGGAAATATGTTAAATTCATGTTATTTCACTACAATCCTCCATGAAAATTCGGGTTAATATTTCATTACAATCCTCTATGAAAAATTGGGTTTACTTATTTCATTACAATCCACCATAAAAAATTGGGCAAACTTTCAACTTCCAGCCCCCAGGAAAGTATTGATCAGCCCTGTATGTTTATACCAACACTAACCTTGGCACATTGGGTGCCAATTTCCTTATCTGAATCCATTTTTTAAATTTGGAAATGCAATTACAAACACAGAAAAAAATTAAAATTATCATTAACCCATTTAACTAAAGTTGCATTAAGCATCCCAATGTGCCCTACTTTATTAGTTTACTCTGTCTAAATCACTGATGGTTTAATTTGGGAAATTTAATATCATTACCAATAATGGTAATTTCAACATGGTGAATCTAACCATGCATTAATAGACATTTAAACAAAGGAATGTCTATGGGCTAACCTATTCAAAAAAGAGACAGAATGTCGAGATAATAACATAATTCTGCAACTGTCAAGCAAGACTACAGACTAGTGCCTTGCTGCTGTAGATCTTGCATTTGGATCTTGAATCATGACCAAAGCTCCGATGTACCCCATTTTAATATTTATTACACTCTGTGTAGGCAGAATGACTTTACAGTACTTGTAAAATGGAGTACTGTATCTAGACTATAAATACCTTTGTTAATTCAGTAAAGAAGACAACAGCAGCAGAGTTAAATGGAATCTTGCCATTCACTTTACAAATGTTTAGCAGAACAACATGTGATCCATATAGAAATGCCCTGATAAAAATAGTAAGATATACCTGACATGAAAATATATATTAACCAAAAAATCTGACAATGTCTCTAGTTGACCCATTGCGCTGCAAAGCACCCCAGTGCACCATTACTTGTCTAATGCCAGACGATTTTACTCATCAATGGGAAAGCTCTGCAGCTTAAGGGTAATTCCATGCCATTTCAACACAGGCATGACACCCACCCTCTCCAAATTTCTTTATATTTCGCAGGCAGTTAACATTGTGTGGGAATAGTTTAAGTTCAAAATTTGAGCATCGTAGCTGCAATAGTTTTTGAGATATCGCAATTCGAAATATGGCCTGAAAAGCAGAAAAGTGGGCGTGGCCAGTGCTAAATTCACCATTACCCTATTTTACATTTTGACCTGTAACTTCATACCCGTAAATGGTATATCCATCAAAATTTGCACAAAGATGTATTTGTAAATATTGCACTTTAATCTTTGTATCTGCAACCAGTAATGTGTTATGGCACAGCAAAAAGTCTAATTATGTGTTTCTGAAGACACGAAATATACATCATCTTTATTGGAAAAATTTTTATGGAAGCCATACAGACACATCAGTAATTTTTATTCCACATCATATCCACATGTTATTCTATTTTCAAGCAAAATTTGGTGATGGTTAGTTGCCTGCTTTAAAAAGTAGAGCCCTTTAAAGTTGTCGTATTTTCTAAATAATTTTATAGTACGTTTTGGATGTTTGTTCAGAATAAAATACATTCATTGAGAAATGAGACTGCAAAATACCTTAATGTTTGATTCTATCATTCTTTTTTAATAGTACATTATGTTCTCCAAGAGTAACTGTTATTTCTTGTATCAAATTACCTTAAGAAGTATATATAGAGATCACTACTGTTTATCCATGAATGTGCGTAAGACTTCTTGGTCTTTAGGCTGCAGTTTGTACTGCCTCCCAGTGACTATTGTTGGAACACCAATGTTAGAAATAATGTTCTCATCCGAAACCCGACAAGTATTAGTGATTGACCGATTATTATCAATTATTCATCCAATAATCTACCCGATTCTGATTATCCATGACGTCATAATCCATTTCGAGAATTTAATGATAATTTCCAACGTAACATGTTACTAGTAGCAACCAAAGTTGGTTAAACCTGTACATAAATGACACGCTTCACGTATTACTTCGTCGCGGCAACGGTTTGCTCCACACCTACTATGCAACACGCTACCGTTCGCGCAAGAGATTAAACAGTTGTTGTTTTCACATAAAAAGTGCATTTCAACGTGTATCACCGCGCAATATATATGATTTTTACATAAGTGCGTATTTTCTCAACAATCGGTTTTACACAATCGGAAAATACAATAAGCAGAAATCGGTCCGATTCTGATTATAATTTTTTATTTACTTTTTTATTAAAAACATCTTGTAACACGGTAGCTAATCAACTAAAAAAATATTAGCACGGTTGTCGTTACTTTTCACTAGGCCGTGCACTTACAGACAGTATAAGAGATTCCCATGCATCCACCCTCCCGAACCACCCAAATCGGCCGAAGCCGTTTTGACTATTAAATGACGACGAAATATGTATTTTTATTTTTTTGCCCAAATAATCACCTATGAAATTGAACTAAAACAATTATTCGCCTCAGGCTCGGTGGTTATTGTTAAATGAAAACTTCGACTTTGTCCCTGTCCCTACTCACCGATAATCACCTAGCCTTCGGCGAAAAATTGTTAATTGTTTCTGTTTTCTATATTTATATTGATATTTTGTAAAGGGCCCACTGTAATTGGTGTTAAGCTGTTGTGGTGTCCCAGCTTCTTTAATGCAATTATTGTATGATGTTTGGAAGCGCAGCACAATAAATAAATAAATAAATAATATTAGAAAGCCATTCAAAGTTTATTATTCACTTCAACCCCACCCAGATAAAATTATATAAAAATTTTATTTCTTTCATTCCAAACTTTAGCGGCAACATAACCGAAGGTTCGTTTCATTGAATTTGTTTTTGGCTTCAACAACATCAACTTATTTTTGTTATTTTTTAATTCATATCGATCTGAATTATATAGTTTAAACATGTCCGAAATGTTATCGTGAAATTGGCATGTAAGTGCTTTTGATACATATTTTAGTTGTTGCCCCGTCCTTCTTTCACCTAACGTTTTCCAATCTAGTTTCTAATATCTATGGAGTTTCTGAAGATTGCCTCTTAAAGATTCGCCACAGTTACCCCAAATCATCGAGCAGTAATCAAAGTGTGGTTGGACTAAAGCTCGATAAAGATGTTTAAGAGTTTCTGTTGAAACGTATGGCTGACACGAGTACACGACGCAATTATCGGTCAATCGCTAACAAGTATCCTCTTACTGGCCAGAAATATGATCTTGCGATGCACTTTGGCTGCATAAACCTTATTAACGTTTGCATTTCTTTGATCATTGTCAACTTCTTCAATCAAATCAAGCCATTTTTCATCATCTTACAAGCATACAATAAAAGAGTTCACTGAAAGTACAATTGGTTCACGAGAAGGGGTAGATAAGATCATAAGAAATAAATTGTAGTGCATACTTTTGATCCATTGATATTCTTTTTGTGCATGTACTATTAATAAATATGTAATTTTTAAACTTTTAAAACAAATTTTAAATATGCACTATCCATAAAGACGGATCGAATGAAACATTAAGCTATTTGGCAGTCTCATTTCTCAATGAATGTATTTTACTCTTAACAAACACCCAAAACGTACAATTAAAGTTATTTAGAAAATACGACAACTTTAAAGGGCTCTACTTTTTAAAGCAGGCAACTAACCATCACCAAATTTTGCATGAAAGTAGAATAGCATGTGGATATGATGTGGAATAAAAATTACTGATGTGTCTGTATGGCTTCCATAAAAATTTTTCCAATAAAGATGATGTATATTTTGTGTCTTCAGAAACACATAATTAGACTTTTTGCTGTCCAATAACACATTACTGGTTGCAGATACAAAGATGAAAGTGCAATATTTGAAATCTCCACATACAAATACATCTTTGTGCAAATTTTGATGGATATACCATGTACGGGTATGAAGTTACAGGTCAAAATGTAAAATAGGGTAAAGGAGAATTTAGCACTGGCCACACCCACTTTTTTGCTTTTCAGGCCATATTTCGAATTGCAATATCTCAAAAACTATTGCAGCTACGATGCTCAAATTTTGAACTTAAACTATTCCCACACAATGTTAACTGCCTGCGAATTATAAAGAAATTTGGAGACGGTGGGTGTCAAATCAGTTTTTTTTGTGTTGAAATGGCATTGGAATTACTCTTAATGGGTTAATATAATTAATATAATTAACACATGTTGTGTTGAACTCATGTTCAACTGTGTTTTTTTTCCAGATGCGCGCTATACTCAAACCAAACTGACATATGGTAGCTACTGTAGGGTTTGTTTGACGACAGGGTTTGTATATGTAACTCTTCGATCATGTTTATTGTAAAGTTGATCTTAATTTAACCCATTAAGCTGCAGAGCTTCCCCATTGACAAGTAAAATCATCTGGCGTTATTGTCAGGTAAAAAATAAGTAGGGCGCACTGGAGCCACATTGCGGCTCAAATTATGGGTTAACAAAGACATTTCAGATTTTTTGGTTAACCCATTAAGCTGCAGAGCTTTCCCATTGACAAGTAAAATCGTCTGGCGTTAGACAAGTAAAAAAAAGGAAGGGCGCTCAATGGGTTAATAAAAAAATACAATAAAAAATAATTTGATGTTGGTGAATTGGTTTTTGACGTGTTGTAGACCTGTTAAATATTATGCCAATTTGTAAGGATTTTTCTAGTTTACTAGTACCATTGAGTGGCAGCACCCTCCCCTAGATGAATAATATATCAAGTAACAACACATTGGTACGGTACCTTGTTCGTTTGTGGGAGTTGTCTGAGCCGAGCTGTGCAAACTCCAGTTTTTCAGCTCTGGCTTTATAGCTCAATTAAAGTCCAGTTCACAAATCAGGGGGCAAATTAACTGGATAATGGTCGATATTATTTTGCAAATTTCCGCTGCAGTGAAAAGAATTTTACTGTATATTGCAGCAGAAATTCCATACAAATCAAAACTCAAAAGTAATAAACAAAATTTTTGGAACGCCGTAAACTCGTGTCCCGAAAAATCTATAATGAACTCGGACCAGATAAATTATTTGCTGAATGTAAGGAGGAGCATCCATACTCAACTTGCCACAAAAAATGTCAATTTGACGTTAGAAACGTCAGTCCGTGGCAAGATAAAAACAAGTGTGAATACTCGAAAATACTTGTATTAACAAACATAACAAATAAGTCTAAAGCCTTGATTTACCGTCTGGCAAAGTAAGAAAGTTTGTTTGTTTTGTATATTTTCCTTGACTAGGGAAAATATTGTACAGGTAACAGGTTTGTGCTTTTAAAGTACGTATTACAAATAGAATTTTATATTATACAAAAGAATTTTATATTGTACTTTTATAATACTCAAAAGTGTCAGGTTGCCACAGGCAAAACGCCAAAGAAAATAACCCACAAACATCAAATTGACGTTTCTCGTGGCAAGTTGAGTATGAATGCTCCCCCTATAAACTGTGCAGAGCATTATTTTTTAATACAAGTTGTTCAACCTATATCATACATAATATTGATTTAAAAATGTTGGGTTAAGGTTAAGACACGACTTCTAGTCCGACCTTAAAAATAATCAGAACATATTGGATACAAACACACACCGCTATTTTAGTTATTTAATTTTGGGCCGCCATATTGGATTAGAGAATTGCGCGAATTTTTAAATATACAAAAAAAGAACTTGTCAAACACAAATAATTGCCCTACCCGAAAAGAAGCATGGAGTTCCACGACAACCCATCAGAGAAAGCTTTTTTCGGAGCAGAATCCATTCTTCTTCATAAAAATATCATTTGAAATTTTTTAAAAACAAATGCCATGTTTACTAAAATTAGCCTATTACTTCATTTCATTCAAAACGAAATGTCTTATGTAATGGCCTCTGACCGCGATATATCCTGGATGGTGCAAAATAGTTTCGGGAACTGAATTTTAACCCGAGTTGGTGAGCAAATTTCTCATATTTTACACGTCAAAAGTGCGCTTTTATGTTTTCCTATTAAAATAAAAAAAATGCCAGCAAGTTTCTAATAGCCCGTTTGCGAGGATCTTGGGCGTCCTGCACGCGCGAAGGGCGTGGCTGCAACGAGACTTACTAATTTTGCCAATATTATTATGGCAATATATCAATATAGAATACAATGTACAATATAATTTACCCAATATACCTATTACAATATTACAATATTACATAAATAATAAAATTGGTGATTTACTCCAAGCATTACAGGACAGCGTTCTGACCACTTTCAAGAGCCACAAAGTCGTCCAATTGCCAGTGCTGTAAATGTTACATTAGAGGATTTTGTAACTAGTTACAAACAGTTACAAGTTTCAAAAATTTTTCAACTAGTTGCTAAATGCTAACTACGAATTTTACATAATGTTAACAACAGCAGGGGAAATCCTCAATAATCCAAGATGGCGAACAGCTCACTTTTTTCAGTCGAAATATTTTGAAAACTAAGCAAGATATAAACAATCTGTAATAAAGCTCTTTAAAATTAACTAAACTAATTTTTTATTGCCAATGCCTTTTAAGAACGCAGATTAGAATGAGCAAGAAATTTCCCGGATAAACATTTCTCCTTCATGGCATTAGTAGTTTTAGCTGATTCTTGGTTTTTAGACAATAGTTACTGAACTTACAAATCTGACTTTTATATTAGTCTATTGTCACTTCCTTTGCCATTAAGATGGATACACAATATAGTTTAAAGAAAGTAGCCAGCAGTAAACCTCATATAACACCTGCCGGAACTCCGGCAGTCGCCGGCTTATTTTGAAAGCCCTGGTTCTATCGAGCAAGATGGCCATGAAAATCTTGAATATTTTAGCCATATACCGTTATAGTGAAACTCGCCTAGCTACATATATCCAATAATTACAACAGCACTCAGAGGCCGCGGAAGCATTTCGAAAATGGAGGGGCATTGGCCAAAATTAAGGAGCACTTTTGTACATAACCAAAATCAAACGATTTTACGGTCGTTAATGAGCCGAACGAAATTTTTTGAAAATATGGAGTCTCTATAACGTCGGAAATGACCTTTACAGAGTCTTTACTACTACAAAAGAGGCACTTTCTTACCAGCAAAAGAGGAACGTTCATTCTTTAAATGGGGTACTTTAGCCCATGCCCACCGATTCCGCAGCCCCTGACAGCACTAACTTCGGTTATTCAAAAATAAAGCTACAATAACTAAAAGCAAGGAACTAAGTAGAAACAGGTTGAGTTGAAATTGAAATAAGATGTACGAGAAGAGAGTGGTAACTATCATAGCTGATGACGCAATAAACAGTCTAGTTATGTTGCTGGCATGTTTCATGACGGCTGAGATGATTAAACCACTACATGTCTAAAATAAAAAATAAACATAGAGTAAATCTTAAATTAATCCCTCCTTGGTTGCTTATTTATTTCAAACTCATTTGATTGGAGACATATCGATTTCAGGTATATCTGAGGTCCGGAGGGGAGGGGATTGAAGAGCTAGGAAGCTTAATAGAAAGGGTCGGTTGATTGCTTTAGTCCAAATGAACTGCTCACGTATTATATAATATGTACAAGATTAATTTCTGTGGAAAATAATGATTGTAATCAGTATCTATATTAATTTTCTTTGTCGTGAAACGGGAGGTGTCTTAAAAAGTTTTTAAAAGTGTTAAATTTCTTCCTCTGAAAAGGAAGTGGCTTATTAAGGCCTGATTCCACGGGCGCTTTTTCTCGGCGAAATGTGAATTATTTCGCCTGTTTCTTTTGAATTGCGACCACTCGAATAAATTATTTCTACTTGATTGCTCACAATTCAAAAGAAACATGCGAAATATTTCGCATTTCGCCGAGAAAAAGCGCCCGTGGAATCAGGCCTTTAGAGAGAATAGCTCCAAAAAGGATATACGAAAAATGAATATCTGAAACTCATTGAATATTTCATGAGCAAATTAGCTAACCATATTACTATATTTTGCTCACATGATAATACCAGATGAAGTATATTGATTCAGTCCTTGGACTGGATCAAAACTAATTCAGTCCTTGGATTGAATCAAAAATGAATTCACCTCACTTTAATTAGTGACTTATTCGTATAGTATGAGATGCCGTATCAACTAGCTTCGCCTCGGACTGGATCCTCATAGTCAGATTTGATATATTATTTCAAAATAAAGACACTCGCAATGGAAAACAATTGGTACACAAGCAAAATTTAAGGGCCTTTGATAAGGAAACATACTGGAAAACAAGGCAGGACTTAATTTAGGACTTTACTTGTCCTGTTGTCTGAATCTTCAACTGTTATTGTAAAACTGATAATAAAATAGACGCTTGGAGTGGTGTGATCGAAAAATTTGAATCAAATATGGAGGAGGTCAGATTTTAGAAAAACGTGGAAAAAAACAGAATTTTTTTGACGTCATATTTCAAATCCGACTATGAGTACTGGACTAGATTTCAAGTCCGCGCAATTTGATCAAGGCCGAGGCAGGGGACTGGATCAAAATGCGAGGACTTGAAATCTAGTCCAGTCCGAATTGGAGGATTTGAAATGACATCTCATACGAAAAAATCACTACTTAAAGGGGCAATGTCACCGATTTTTGACCTAAAATACCGTTTATTCAAAAATTGAACTACAAAGTTAAAAATAAACATTGTAAATGGATTAAGTTATGATATATGAGTCATATTAAACAACTTTGAACTTCCACGAAACATGTAATATGACATTTTTATAAAAATTGACTAAAACTTGAAAAAGTGTCTGCCAACAATTAATCAAGATGCCATTTACAATCCATCTCAATCCTGGCGTAATCTTGCCCATCCAGACTTCTGTACATGTTTTTTGTGTCTGTTATTGCTTTATTTTGTGCTTACACTCACTCTTTTTCAGTTTTGGGCAAAATTTGCGAGGGTTGGAATTGCCCAAAAATCGGTGACATTGCCCCTTTAAAGTGAGGTGAATTAATTTTGATCCAGTCCATGGACTGAATTAATTTTGAATCAATATACTTCACCAGGTATCCAGTATTATCATGTGAGCAAAATAAAGCAATATGGTTGGCTAATTTACTCATCAATTATTAATGAGTTTGAGATAATGTAAATTGAAAGCTACCTGGTTCCTCGATTACCCAATGCTTTATAAACACACTATATATATATATATACCAGTACCTCACAGCATACAATGAAAATCACCCACATATTAAAATCATGAAATAAATATTTCAGCTTCGACACTCCACCTACAAGAGAACAAATTTATTAAGTGATACAAGCGACTCCGCGTACGATTTAAGGTGGCTCCATACACTTTCATCATCGGGGGACTGGTACCTAATCTTGAGTTTCGCGCGAAAATATTACAAATATATGCAAAAATAAATACAACTTTTTCAGTCTAAAATTCGAACCACAAGTCATGGTTATTTTGATGTTTCGAGTCTTTTTTGTTCTCATTTGTTCTCAAAGAACAAACTTCGTCCTGATTTAGCCCTGAACATTGAATAGCTAGTCTTTTTAGAAGACATTTTAAGGTAAAAAATGCAATGTTTATTCAAACTCTTGTGAAAACCGGCGATCGGCCCGACCGGCGAAACGTTTTTTACTCCAATATTTGACGTTTTATATGTTCATATCCAGAGTTTTTTGTACTTACAACTGGTAAATGTATTCAAAGTGTCACTAACAGCAAAGGAATTCAGTCAAACAGCATCATACGCCGGCTCAAACTGTTTTAAATTGTCAACAACAACATGAAAACGAATATAACGACTGTAAACGAATATAAAATTATGTAGAGAAGCCAAAAAGTTCATACATGTCACACATATCTTATACCAAACGACACAATCACCTGTTTTCTTGGCGTTATCCCGAGTTAGCATGCAAAACTAAAGATATTTGCATTTCTAAGCAAGAAAACACAACATATATTTGATATTTCGACGAGACTAAAAACCTTTTTGTGCGTGTTTTTCTGGAGATGCGCCTGCGAAAACATGTACGCGCATGTCAATTCATTGATCTTGCAGAGCTCGAAAAACTTTCGGCCGAGCGAGTGAGATACCACAATAAAACGGTGTAATTCAAAATTTTGCACGGTGACATGTGATGAAATTTTGCACAACGATAACTTCTTTTAAAACAAATAGAATATCAAAATTTTAAAAAAATCTGTAGATTGGAAAACTTTAAATCCGCAATTTTTTATTCTGGCTATTCTAATCTACAGAATTTTTTTTATTTTCAGGGATAAGATTCCTTATTATAAGTGAAAGCTATACAGCAGTTAAAAATTGGGGGTCACCGGCAATATTCGGAAAATAAAGAATAAAAACCTGCTTAAAATAGCAAAAAATACCATATTTGGCGAGGCTACTGTTACTATGGAAACAATATTATGTTCAAGAATATTGCAAATTTATTCTACCAAATACTTAATTTATACTTGGGAATGCTTAAAATTAATAGATGGAGTAATACAATTTATAAATTGAAATTTTTACGCAATAAGGTATTTATACTACGGAACTGTATGGAGCCACCTTAAAACACTGAAGATTAAATGGGATTGTCTGTATACAGTTGCGAATAAAAAAACCTAAACAAGACGCTCTATTGAGCGTAAAGTTGCTACACTGCACTCTACGAAACGCGGAAAGCAGCGCGAAAAACACTCCAGTTAAAATTTTCCAGGTTAATGAAAAAATAATCCTATTTGGTTTAAGAGGAGATGTTTTTGTATGTCACGTAACACGCGCTCAAAACTAATGCGTATAATATACCACTTGAGGTTATGACTAAATTCAAAATTTTTATTTTTCGATACGTTTCTCAATCGGCAAACAAACTTAAAAAGTATGTTTAGTGCTTTATCTGTAAAATAATGCTAAAATGAAGAGATTTTAGATGATACGCCAAAGAGAAAATTATGTCTGAAGTTCAGTAAGTTTTGCTATATGGCTTAAATATGGCGTCAATTTTAAAGCATTATTGATAATTGTATTTTAATTGACAATTTTTAACTATTATTTTACTATTATTTAAACTTATTTACATGCACGGTGATCTTTCAGTTCCCTGGTTTTCAAAGAGCCGTGCAACAACTAAAATACAATACATAATCAAATTACCTAATAAATACTATTTACAATAATAATTTCACAATTTTATTAATCCTTCTGATTGATAAATCTTTTAAATGAATCAACTGATAAATCGCCGCATTTATCGACGATTTCAAGTGGTAGGCTATTCCAGGACATTGCTCCTCGATATGAAAAACTACGTTTTAAGAAATTTGTTTTTGGTTTATCAAGGTAAAGCTTTCGATTATTGCTTCTTAGACTGTATGTGGTATTGTTGTTAGTGGTAGCTAACTGTATAAACTAGAGAATAAAGCAAAAACAAAGTGATTCTGAGAGAAACGCCAAAAAGATTTTAGGTTTTGAACACTTTTCATTGTAAATACGTGACATTGAAAAAAATTGCCTCTTAACTTTCTATTCCTGGAGCCTAGGTAATGACGTAATCTATTTTGTGCCGGAAGTTAGAGAAAGTTTGAGCCGAAACCTATAGTTGCTTTTGCCCCAACAAATAAAATTCTTACCCTCAGCGGATAGACTTGGCGAAGCCTCTATGATGAAGAATGCCAAAAGATTAAACAGAACCCCAAATGTGTAGAGCATGCAGTTTTGCTGATGTATGGAGACTTCGTATTGTTTCTTCACAATCAATTCTGCAAAGCGAAAAAGTTGGCAATTAAGATAAACAAAGTGTCATAAAAAGAAACTATGAACGAACACCCCAGTGGTGGTATCCTAGGTACAATTGTGATGGCGGACACTTCGCAAAATATTAGGGGGGGATATTATATTCGTGAAATATTGTCGTTGCCATCATGCTACCACCTTTCTGAGTGTAGTGCATGCTACCAGTTTGCATGAGTACCAAATTCCACATGTTTTCTGCCGGTACTGCTGTTTCCTCCTGTAGTAACCGTACTGAACAAATTAGGTATGGCTCTTATATACTGGACAGATATAGGGAGAGCAATTTAGACAGCATTGATGGAGCTATACAGTATAAATATAGTTAATTTTATCGGTCGATATCTGCCACCCAAGGGTTATATTGTACGTTCACCGATGAGAGATGTCAGTATATCATTCGTTTTAAGGTGTTCGTACTGTTTTCCATTTCAGATCTTCGTCAAACGATAGGTCATTCATACCTGTCCATATGCCAGCAAAGGCGCTTACTGCACAATACACAGCCATTATAGAAAGTCCAGTTAATGTAACATGAATTTCATTTGCATGGTCTTGAAGCTTCTCTTCTGATACAAGATTGCCAAAACTATATTCAGCAAAAACAAATTTTACTTTCGTTTTTTTAGCACAGCAAACAAGACGTACAAAATGAAATAATACATAAATTGTCATACGCCTTCAATGGAATGAGCTGGCCAGCGAAAGTTCGTGTGAGAGTTTTCTCAACTCTCATGAGTTGGTTAGATGATATACTTGTTGACAACTTGCCAATGGCTTGCTGACGAATTGCTACAAAGTTGTTGAGCTCAGAGAATGGTTTAAATTGCTTCAAAAACGATCGATCTAGTAAGTTCATTGGCGAAGTAATTTTCAAAAAATACGTTGTGTAAGTCGAGAAAATCAAAGTTAAAGTTTATGTAAATCAAGGGAAATCTCTATCACATATAAAAATACGACACGCTTATGATTTTTCTTTGTGTTTTCCTCATGAATTATTAATGAGTTTTTGAAGCATTTATATATGGTTGGTTTATGGCTAAATAATAAACTTACGAGTTTAGTACTCCAGCAGTTGTTAAAAGACAAACAGCAAACCATTTTAACCGAGTGAGCGGTCTAAAATACGATAAGAAACAAAAATTAATAAATACCGTACATATACTGAAATTTGGAGAACAAGAACAGCAAGGAGTTAGCATGTCATATAAAATCTAACCTCTTTATTATAAGTCTGTATAGAACAGCTGTGGTTGGAATCTTCAAATTATTTACTATCTGAAAGATAGATAGATAAGGATTTCAACTTTAACAGCACAATGTTTAGGGGCGTACCAAGCTAGGGGACACCCCATTTTCTTAGAAAAAACTTGTCGGTAAATTAGGGAACCTACCACATAGCTGGCCGGATCCAAATATCGCTGGACCAAAATTGCAACATTGTTGTTAAAACAATACAGGATTGCGGGAACTGAGAATGCAAGCCACACCATCAGCGGTTGTTTTTCCACCTGACCTTGTTTCCATAATGGATAGATATTGATCAGAGAGAAAAGCAGCTAAAGTGAAAGATATTAAATAAATTGTACTGCACTGTACTGCACTGTATACTGCATTGTACTGTACTGCACTGTATTAATTTGAGAAGAACAAAGAATGACAACCATTTTTCGAATCGGTCTATAGAGCATTTGCACTCATTCCCCAGGGACCAACTCAACAAAAGTCATGGCGGCCACTGATGTTGGTGTTCCAGACAAAGGAGTCTAATTAAAATTCTTTTGAATTGGAACACCAACATGGCAGCTGTGATATCATGTGCAAACGCTCTAAAGGTTGTTTTTGTTATTATGAGTCGCCTACCTTTCCCAACTCAATGAGTAAAACCACTGATGCTGTGCTGTATTTTATTTCGTTACCAACTTTACTCAGTTTAACATATAGTGGATACGATCCATACAGGAATACTCTTCAATCAAAGAGGAAGAGATACGGTTAGAATTGCCGACCTTTCAAATTTAGCCCTTAAAGTGCACATGACATGAAATTTTCTCCCAACGATTTATGCATCACTTGAAAGTATCTTGAAAATGATGAAGAATGGCCTTTCACGTTATCGGGCATTTTATTACAAACGAGAAATTGACAGCCCCAAAGGGTATTGGGCTGTCAATTTCCCGCGCGTAATGCAAAATGACTGAAAAACGGCAAACTTCGCAAGGTTATATTATCCGCATTTTACAACATTTCGCAACGAAACTTTGGAATATTACTAATTTTGTGATGCTCTTTCAAGCTGTGATGAAATTTTTGTCTAGACTTGTTCAGATCAAAATTTAGTCTATAATGCAAATGGCCGTCCATTGGACAAATGGCATAAGAGAGACCTGGTAACTAGTGTGTTGCTATGACAACCACATAAACGTTCCAAAATGTTTGCTCAGAAGGACGTACTAACTGTACCAAATCACTTTCATTTAATTTCGTTGAATCACTTCTGAGATATCAGACTTTCTTAGTCTATGCCCGATCGATAACTTGGGAACAATAAATTTGTTTTAAGGCAATTTCATATCATGTGCACTTTAAAAATTTCCTAGAATAGCAAGGAAATGCCATTATATACTGTAGGAATAATTGTATTTCAAATTTTTAATGATTTTCGGTTTCCTATAGTGATTGAAGTATGTCTTTGAAGAATTTGCGACCAGCCATTCTTGGATTTAAGCAATTAATCAGAGCGCTTCGCTTTTATTTAATCAGTTGAATATATTTAAATAATTCTTTGTGAATAGATCTCTCAATAAGTTTTCTGATTGGCATCTCAGAGAACCGATAGTTACCGCAATTTAAGTAGTTTGCGCTTTTTAAAACACTATATGATCGTAGTACTGGAGCAGGAACTGACCGAGTATAGGCATCTCGTGCAAGGGAAGCCTCACATATCGATTTTTTCCACGAGAAACGTCATATGTTCGTTTGGGGGGGGGGGGGTTGCAGCTGTGACGTTTCTCTGTAAACATCATGGAAAAATTCGATAGTTTTTTCGAAAGCCTTAACATTTCAGAATCATCTTTGCAGAATATAAAAAAGAAAACAACTCGATACAAACAACAGTCTATACATTCGTAATATCATACCTGTTCTATTCGTATACATATATCTTTATTATAATTTCAAGAAAAACGCGCTAAAATTATCAATATTTCATGCAAAAAAAGTTGTTTTGAGAAACATTGGAAATTTTAAAGTTCATATATTAAATAAAAAAGATATGTATGTCAGCAGAAGATGATATATTCCTCGCGGAAGCTTCGCCAATAGCCGACCGTAGAAAATAGCAGAAAATTACCTTATGTGTACTATAAGAGCAAAATATCGATAACTATGTGTGACGTTTCTAAGGAGGGGGGGGGGATCTCCAGAGAAACGAACATATGACGTTTCTCATGGACAAAATCGATATGTGAGGCTTCCCCAAGTTGTCACTTCGTTGATCCATCGCGTTTTGGAACTCAAACTTTTGCATTGTTTCAAACCCTTTATGTTGGTTCGGCGAGGCACTTTTTTAAATATGTTAAAATGATCCAAATGATCGAAGTGGAGTCATTTTATATTGGGCGTAAAAAAAAATACCTGTGGTTCCGGTTTCACATCGTGAAAAAATTAGGGTCGGTAGGTCGGAAATAAGTTTTTTTTTTGAATATTTTTTTCATGGTTTTGGCGGTTTTTTGCTGGGCGATTTGCAGTAGAGTCCCGACATCAATATTAACTAGAGTTGCGTATTTCCTATGGACGAATTTAGGCAATTTGGTTCAATAATTACTGTGACAACAGACGCCATTTTGGCACACTGTATGAGCAGCCCGCAACCACCTGGAGAAAATAGGGTCGCACGGTCAATCGCGTTGAAAAAATAATAGGGTTGGCAGAAAAATAGGGTCGGTCGGGAACCGGAACCACAGGTATTTTTTTTACGCCTTGGCAGCACTTGCTTAAATGTTTTGCTTTATACGTGCAAATTACGTATATTTTGATGTAAGTTTTTCTGCATAGTATTATGGGCAAACAATTAATGCTTTTACATATTTGTTCAACCGTGAAAATGCTCAGGTGTGTGAAGAATTCTTGAAGGCCTGTTCATATGAACCGGGCTGACTCGCAAGATCTCGCCTCGTATATTGTTTTTATATATTTTTGAGATTTGATTTACATGAGAACCGGACTGGCCCGGTTTGCTAGGCTCCCGTTTGAACGAGGCGAGATTTCCCCTTCCCAGGCTCATATGAATAAACTTAGTGGGCCAGCCCGGCAAACTGCCGGACTGGAAAATGTGCATGTCACAACGAATGCTTTATTCTATCTAGAAACTACAAAGCATCTAAGAATTCAAAACAAGTAAGAAATCAACAATATTAAAACTTCTGAAACAGTTCCGGTCACTTAAATAAAAATAGCATTTTTCAAAATTAAAACAAATATCGCGTTCCCGTCAAAAATCGCGCGGGAATTTCTATACTACTATAGCGCTTGCCGGGCTAGCCTGCCTCGTGCGAAAAAAAACCCAACTTGGCCCGGCAAAGCGAGCTAGCCCAGTTTAACGGGCCAGCCCGGCTTATATGAAAAGGCCCCTTGAGGTTTTCAGCTCATTAATACCACGTCCATTAACAGACAAAATATAAAACTTACTCAATGACAAGAAGGGTATACCAGACAGGTCTCGGAAATGGATTTGGACGAGGAGAATCTTGTACTGTCAACGGACTGAGCTATAAAATAAAACACAAAATGTGCACAATCAGTTCCAGGAAAAAAGTACTCATATACACGCGGCTAATTAGGAAGCATGCTATTCTGTGGCAATACTTAAAGATCCTTAAAGAAACGGTTCAATTTTCATGAAATTAAGCGAAGCCCAGCTGGTAAAACAAGAATGAGACTTGACGACAGTTGGCAAGCAAGAATTTACATGAGAGTTTTACTCAACTCTCATGTTCCAGTCAAACGAGAACAAGGCTTGCATGAGAGTTGACTGGATATTACCACGGGTAGCAAAAACTCTCATCAATGAATTTGAACCAGCTCAAAGATGAGATTTGGCGGTCGATATTTTCAGGTAGCTGCATCGTTTAACCAACTGTAGCCTACATCAGGCATTAAAATAGCGTGTCCTTGTACACACTTTGTGTCCTTGTAAAAGGCGAATGTGCCCTTGTAAATTGAAAAGTGTGTACTTGAAAATATATTGAACTGAAAATATATTAATGTAATCCAAGCAAAATGGCCAAAGAATTTGCAAATTCTGTTCTCAGAACTCTGGAAATGCCATTTCAGAGACCCCCTGAAAAGCTCGCGTCTTCGACGCTAAACTTGTGGCTTCGCCACTCGTTCTCGTGAGTCTGCGCATTTATACCAAAAATACGCCTCTGAAGGCAAAGTGAGTCCTTGTAAAAATTCCGTATTTTAATGCCTGGCCTATATGGCTATATATAATTATACATTTGACAGGCGCATTTGAAGATATGACTGCATGCATGAGAAAAGCTGTCAAAAATATTGCTCAGCTAAACGAACAAGTTTTCCTTGACAAATTTACCTCATGTGTGCGGTCAACAAGTTTTCCTTCACAAGTTTTGTTACTCGTGCGCACGGAATGTTGTTAAATATTTATCTCACGTCATGGCCGCCTTTTGTTTGCCAAAACCATAGCCGTTTCTTTCACACTCGTCAAGTTTTTCTTGGCGGCTGTGTGAAAAATTGTCAACTTATACGGCACTTTAGAAAAGCAATAGGGAGTTTACGATCTGCGACGCGGCCGGCTCAACGACGCGGTCTAAATTTTAGCTCAAGAATGAGCGCTAAGCAATTCGATTACTGTAATAAATATTTGACTCTTTCAAACAACCTTACAAAATGCTACGTTCGGCTAAAGCGATGCAATGTTTGCTGTAATTTCGACTTTTAGTAACACCTCTTGTGTCGCATTAAGCTTTCGCGTTGCCTGAAAGACGTAAAAATGCTTTTTTAACGTTGTGTTGAGAATGACAACGCGGTTGACAATACTCATGGGACCACAAATTATTGACAGTTTTTGTCTTGCATGACAAATTTATTTGTAAGTTCTTTGTAGGTTTGCATGGCGATAAAACACATAATACTATTGCTTGTGGAAACACCAAATTTCTTTGTTTTGAAAGCGCGTCGTCGAGCCGGCCGCGTCGTAGATCGTAAACTCCCTAATATATGAATTAAGGCATACATGCACTGCACCAAATTATTATAGTTTAACTAACATTATAATTTATGCTTTCATATTGCTTTATCAAGCTCCAAAGCAATAATATGTATGAATGAATGAAAGCATATATGCACCAACTCATAAAAAATAAAGCCAAATTGAACTTAGTCTTACTGTCTTAGATATAATTAATCAAATTCTTACCTTAATTTGGACATTGTCATTGGCATTGCCGTTCATGTACGACGCTTGTTCGCCGATATTTTTGCCCACAAAATCATGATTTGTGGTCTTCTTGGGGAAAATTGCGTCCCTGAATGGCATTTAACTCCGAGATATATATTTCAAAGTTTAAAACAAGAGAGAATTCAATCTTTTATTCATTTACTATAGTATATAGAGTGACTTATTGCTCAGTTGTATTGTCTGATTGGACGGGTGGCAAAACTATAATATTGCTTGCACAGAGTCGGAGACAAAACAGTGACACGTTGCTTGTTTACAAATATAAGTAAAACTGGTCTCGTCAAAAACTAGTATTCATTAGGCAAGACTTTTTAATTTTAGTTAATTTGGGGTTCTGACAAGAAGTACACGCCAAGTAAACTTTGATTCTAAGTATTGCTGGCTCATGTTATCGTTAATGTGAGTCTTGCGACAATGAATGTGGAGATTAGCTATGTTTTTCCAAGTAGAAGTTAACATATAGATATCTTACATGGAAGTTAAATGTTTAGAAGATAAAAACATCGATTCTAAAGAGCTGAGACAAGTGAAAATTAATTTATTAAATTTAGATTATTAATTAAATCTGGTTCTCATTTCAGGGCTGCAAATAAATATTTGACTTGACAGGACATTTGTCCGATCGCTTTTAATTGTGGTCGGACATGTACGCATATACGTCACAAGATATATATAAGTCACGAGACAAGTATGTACAGCCATTCAACGTTAAGTAAAATGCTAGAATGCCTCGTAAATTTTATTGCAAAATGCAAATTGAGTGAATTTGCAATCGGATTTTGTCACAGCAAAAAAATGTAGGTGACAATTTTTTTTTGTGATCGGACTAATGTCCGATCAAAATTACTTTTGCTCGGACATTTGCCAAATTTAGTCGGACATTGTCCGATGTCCGACAGTAATTTGCAGCCCTGCATTTACATATACTCAGTGTGTTTTTAAAATTTCTTTGCGACCTACCGACCTGGGGTTTTTTAAGTCAAATCCGTAAACCAATAAATAAAAAAAATTCGACTTATTTGAAAAAGCAAAACATTTTATACTTTATTCCTCCTGCATATTATACAATCTATAGCAAAATTTTCAATATACGTAAGAAGTCACTGTATGGTTTTACATGCATGTACAACGTATTGGTTAAGACACGTGCCTTAATTGTAATGTAGCTATCTATATACACACGTAAAAACGCACAAGTTGTTACAGGTCTGCAAACAAGTTACTACAAATCAGTTCACAAGCTGTCGACAAATTCTGCTCACATGCACTGCTTATATTCCTACTTGTTGTAACAAGTTTGGAACAAGCTGTTAACAACTTGTAACAAGCTTGATAGCATTACAGAATACAGACAGACTTGTTACAAGGTTGTTCTAACAAGTCTGATACAGTCACGATATATCAAGAATGTTACAAGGTTGATGGCACAAGGTTGTAACAATATTGTTATGTCGTGACTGTATCGGACTTGGTGGAACAACCTTGCAACAAGTCTGATAATATCATAAAGGTTGTTACAACTGTTAACAGCTTGTTCCAAACTTGTTGACAACTTTGGCACAAGCAGTGCGAACACAACTTGTTGACGACTTGTTGGCAGACTTGCTACAAGATGTGAGATTTTTGCGCGTATATACCTCTCGACTGGGATTCGATCCCCTGCATGTAATACAGTATGCATGTAGCTTTGCGATTTCACTTCTTGTAAGAGATGCACGACGGCCTGTTGAATTTCAATAGCGTTTTTTTTAGACACCCTGTACAGGTTAGCGACCAATTATGGATGATCCTTACCTAACATGAACTTTTTGGGCTTAATTTAAATCTTTCGTGTTAAACTGTTCTTCACTTCCTGCAATCTTGAAATCTCGATACTCGAAGCCTGCTCGACGTTCCTACAAAGCTTTGACGAAGCCACACGAGATTTTACGAAGTCCGCACGAAGTCACCACGAAGCTATACCCCCTTTTGAGGAAGTCTATGCAAAGCTTCCATAGAGCATGCGCGTCCTCTTACGTCACACACGTCATAGCCAATAAGGAATAGGTGAACAAAGGCAAGACAAAGTTATCTATTTGAGTTGTAAAAGCTTCGAGTAATGACGATAGTATAACGGTCAGACCAACAGGTACAAGACTCATATCCATTCCTATATACAAGAAACCGAAACATGTGCATATAAATAAGCTGCCGTCAACTTGAAACGTTTATGGATTTTTAGTAATTTAGCAACAGGCTTTTCGGGAAACCCGCTAACTTGAAGTTTTCTCCGCGAGCTTGCACCACGGAGAAGCAATAGGCAATTCCAGCTATCAACTAAATTTTGATCTAGGCAAGAAAAACAAAATCCATCACCACAGCTAGAAAGAGCATGTTAAAAATAGTAAAATTGCAAAGTTTGGCCGCGAAATGTTGTAAAATGAGGAAAACATAGCCCTGCGAAATTTGCAAATTTTGTATTAATTTGTATTACGTGCGGGAAAATGCACCACATTTGGGCCGAAAGTGGCAGCGCTCGTGTAAGGAAGCAAAATCTTATGTTTTGTCCTATGTTGCGAAGATTACCACAAACTGACACAAACACAGTTTTTAATCCGGTCCCCCTGCCCCCTTTGGCAATCTGTAGTGATGGGCGATACCAGGATTTTTAATTCGATACCGATACCGATACATTTAGGATCGGTATCGGCCGATACCGATACCTATTTCGATACCAAAATAAACACAAAATTTCAATTTTCGATACCGGAAGTGAGTACTTAAATTGCTACTATCGGCTGCTTTCGATACTTGCCGGTCAGTGGAAAAACATTTTACTTTACTGTATGTGAACCTAAATAAAACTATAAGTAAACCAAAAGCCCGAAACGTAATAAATATATTCTATACTTGACTTGGCGCACCACATTCGGAATATTAACAATTATTTTAGTTGTTCATTAAGTCTTATTCAACCAAGAAGTGAAATTAAACATGTCGTTTAAAAAAGGGTGCAAGTATCGAGCGATAACACGTCAGTAATCGATACCGATATCGCGCTGTTTGTGGTATCGCTGGTATCGAATACCGAGTACTGGGTATCGCCCATCACTAGCAATCTGACGTCCGGGTGACAAAAACGTCGCATTACTTATAAGAAAAGGACAATTATTGAGCAAGGTGACACAAGGCTACATACCATTTGTTTTTAACAGAAATACGACGAAAAACTGCGATAGGCAAGATGCTAGCGTTCCCTCGACAGTCTTTGTCGTGCCTGGAAGAATATTTGTAAAACCATGTTGTTTACCTTCAAATGAGTCAGTGTATATGATAACATCTCGAACGGTTGGTACAAGTGTAGCCATGATAACAGACAGCCGCGGTGTCATATAAGCAGAACGTCGACGTGTCGACGTTTAGTAGACTACTATTATAATGGTAGTTTCAGACAGGGGCGTAACTCCTGGTGTGTGTGTGTGTTGGAGGGGGGGGGGAGGTGCGACACCCCCAATGTTGTAATATTGCGGTTGTGTCGTGCAATTTTAACGACACGCGCTCGTCAGGCAAAAAAGATGTAATTCAGCGGGAAATTTTACATAATTTTTTGAAAAGTAATACCGTAATTGTAGAAAAATTTTTAATTGTTACGAAAATATTACTGAAAAATTGTACAAATTTCGGTAAATTAGATCACACCTTCCCCTCCCCCAGCCGTTACACCCCCGTTACGGCCCTGGACTTTCAAATTTAAAAGCATGAAGCATAATACAGTATTTGCTTTTTATATTATGCTATATATATATATTATGCTATATATATATATTATGCTATATATATATATATATATATATATATATATATATATATATATATATATATATATATATATATATATATATATATATATATATATATATATATATATATATATATATATATATATATATATATATATATATATATATATATATACAATATATATATATTATATATATATATATATATATATATACATTGTATATATATTGTACCTTTCCAGTGATGTTTTCCAAACTTTACGCCAACAACAGAAGCGGCAGCATCTCCAACACCGATTGACAGTACACCAGAATAGAGAAGCAGTGCACATCCTGAGACAGAGAATGATTGTGAATTCTATTCATATTAGAATTTCACCTCAAATTGCGTGGAGTATTCACGCAGTTTCTGGTCACAGCGCGCGCGTCATCTTCGACTATGCGTGTCATCGTTTTTTTTCATGAAAACCGCTGACCAGCTCAGGGAAATTGCAAGAAAATTTTCAACTCTGCATGGTCAAGAAAATCTACCGAAATTTTGACACAAAAAATATGTTACTTGTTTATGAATAGATATTAATACTCACGTACTGCATCTTTTGGCATATTTTTGTGAAAGAATTAAGCGAATTCTTGTGATATTTAATATATCTGTTTATAATATAGTATTTGTAAATTCTGAACGCTGATTGGCTAAGAGCCGTGTTCCACACAATTTCTCGTTATCCCAATTTCCACTCGTGTTGATATAACTGTATGTCAACACGGAAAATGTTCCATAGTAGTTCTCATTTTATTCTACAGGGTGTCCCAAAAAAAACCAAAACTATTGAAATAACGTATCGTTAGAATTTGAATGCCCTAGCACTAAGCTGAATGCAAAGATGCGTAAAATATTGACAGGGTGCATATATTATAAATATTGACTTGTTAAGAAAATAAAATATCTTTGTAAAATGCACGATTTTCTGCTCTTGGGAATTTAAAGCAGCTTCTTAAACAGTTTCTTTAAGCATAAAATTTACTTATGTCAAGCTTTGATGTACTTGTGGGTTCAGCAGAGTGCTGAGGCATTCAAATTCTAACAATACGGTATTTCAATAGTTGGGTTTTTTTGTCTCAAAAAACCGCTACCCTTAGAAATTCACCATTGTTCTTTATCCTGGGAATTGAAAATAGTTCATACAAAAGTAGAACTGCACGAAAATCGTTCAATTACATATTAGTGAATGTCAAGCAAATGGCTCAACTGAGCACAGAGCAAAGAGTATTTATTGTCTTAAATTACCCATGAGTTCAAGATAGCACTCAGGCATTCAAATTAGAACAATGGTGAATTTCCAAGGGTAGCGGTTTTTTTGAGACACCCTGTATAAACGTGGTGACAATTTAATATTAAGCATAAAAAATCAGTGTTATATGCACTTGTAGTTGTGTGAACAGAAACAGAATACTTTTTTTCTTTATATGAATAAAACACGACATACCATTGTGAGATAACTTGTGATAGTCTAATGGAAACAGCCACAATGGCAATGCACAGCCAGTCAGTAGATAAACATGCGTCAGAATGAGAGGACCTGAGTCTCGTTGGTCAGTGAAAGGTGATAGATAGCTGTGAAACATCTCTCCAAATGGTTTAATTCGACCAAATCTAACAAACTAAAAAATTCAATTATATGTTTTTGTAATTATGCTATAGCACAGGTAAGTCAAAGATAAGAGCAAAATTTCGATGAGTTTCATATTTATAGAGTCATAGCCAATCTCTTGCTGCATTACAAAACCAGAAAAAAACTAAACCAATACACACTTCCGGAAAGTACTTAGTCTTGGTTATATCATGACATATCGGCTTTAGAGCCCGTTTTCTTACTACTGATGATGTACAGGTGCAGTGCCGCCCAGAGGGGGGGGCAAAGGGGGCAATTTGCCCCGGGCCCCGAGTTGCTGGGGGCCCCTGAAAAATTTTTGTAGGGGCCCCCGCCTTTTTTGTGTGTTAAATATTCCCGCGCAAAGGACTAGATATCTGTTTTCTTGGGCTAAGTACCGAATT